>JACSYO010000527.1:1190000-1290000 GCA_016806645.1 Ophiodon elongatus
GTGTGTATGTGCATTTCGCAGATATTATCTATTTTCTTTAGTTGATTCAGGTTGACATTGAGGAGCTATTTGTTTAACAAGCTGCACGAGACATTCCTGTCCAGAGAAGGCATTTAGCTTCTAATATTATTCAGACCTGTAAGGGTTAGTCGACTAATCGATGAGTCCATTGACGGTTGAATAATTTTTCGAGTAATATTTCATGTTAAATGTCATAAAATGCTGTTTTCTGCCCCTTCAAATATGGAGATCACCTGCGTTTCTCTGCATTTATATCATATTAAAGTGAATATCTTTTAGGTTTTTGGACAAAACAAGACATTTTTAAGACATCCTCTTTAACTTATGGAAATTTCTCACTATTTTCTGACATGTTTAGACAATCGATTAATTGACAAAATACCCGTTAGATTAATTGATAATGAAAATAATTGTGAGATCAATCATTTAATTGCCAATAACTCAGCTGGTTGATAATAATAATATTAATAATAACACATAAGTTCTGCTGTGTAATGCAAGGCTTGCTTGATCAACGCTTTTATTTTGAAGGGGTGATTCAGGCCTCTGCTGCTGCAGTAGGAGTTATGTCGTCATCATCCTCTGGAATAACCCTGCCATTATCTGCTCCCATTGTCATACATGTCCACTACATCTTTACCTTTCTTTTTGTGTGTGTGTGTGTGTGTGTGTGTGTGTGTGTGTGTGTGTGTGTGTGTGTGTGTGTGTGTGTGTGTGTGTGTAGATAGATAGATAGATAGATAGATAGATAGATAGATAGAGAGATATATATATATATATATATATAATTTGTGTATCTATCTATAATCAAAACTACAAGAAGTATTAGGAGAAATGAAGTTTAAAAGACAGAAGAGAGAGTGTGTTAGTACTCTGAGGGTTTCCCTCTGAATTGCATAGTTGACCTCTGACCTTTGTTGTCTCCACAGTTGCTTCCTCTGGCTTAGCTGCTTACCCACAATGCACTGCCGGAGGGCTTCGCTTGTCTCAGACGGACCGATGTAACTGTTTTCGCTTCCACTCCACCCGTCGGTGCACATCACGGAAACACAGCCGAAAGGTAGGATTCTTGTTTAACTGTGATATTTTAAATACTAAAATATAACGCTCTAAATTACTTCTTCTATTCCAGTAGTCACCGGTGTTAGTATCACTTCTTATACACTTTATATTTTTTACTTTTTCTATTTTAGTTGATTTTCTTACTTTATTTATTTACCTCACTCTTATTCCTGTTGTGTTCTATTTCGCTCTGGTGTCACTACACTTATTTTACACTTAATAATTGTTTTTCTATTGTTTGTATATGTTTATATTTGTATTCTATAGTTTCTTGTTGTTCTTATCTTGTGTAAATGTGATAATACAGAAACTTTTCTTTTCTTTTCTCCAGGTCCTGTCCTGGTTGATCTTGTTCATTGTCTCACTGACATCATGTCTGGCTCGGGGGATTTACCAGGTGAGTGATGTTTTGGCTCCTGGTTTGTTATTTAACAGAGTACGATCACATTTTAACACAATCCAGTGCTTTTGGCCCGTTTCCTGTTCCAACATAACAATGCCCTCCCACCCCCCACCCCCAGCCCTCCCCCCACCCACCCCTCTCCATTGCACAAAGCCTGCTCCATAAAGAAATGGGTTTTCACTTTTGGGATGACTCATGCACAACTTTCCTCCTGGTTTTCACTCGCTGACAGATTTCAGAGCACCCAGACAAAAGCCTCAGCTCACAGGCAAATCAGCATTATGTGTGAACTCGTGCTGCAACTAACTGTTATTTAATTTATCTATTCGTTGTTTGGTCTTTAAAATGTCGATCAGTGTTTCCCAAAGCTCGAGATGACGTCATCAAACGATGAGATATTCAGTTTACCGTCACAGAGGAGGAAATAAACCAGAAAAAATATTCACATTTAGGACGCTGGAATCAAGGAATTAATCAATTAGTTTAGTATTAAAAAAAACAGCTAGCGATTGATTTAATAGTCGACAACTAATCGATGAATTGTTGCAGCTCCGGCCATTTACGTGCACCATTATGAATGTGACTTAATTAACGTCGTGGAGCTGAAGTTTGTGTGTGTTTGTGAGTGAATCGCTCTTTATTTTCTTTTATAGCACGTTTTATACAAACAAGCCCAAAGTACTTTACATAGAAAACAACAACAACAACAATGAATACAATTCAGACAGTAAAATGTTAAAAAATCAATAAATCAAAGTCAATAAAATAAACCAATGATTGAATCAAAACACTAAAGCTATAACATTTCTCCAAATTAAAAAGATTGATCTTAAATCTCTTTTTAAAGATACAGAGATAGTTTGTTATTCTAAAATCCAGAAGGTGCTTTTATTTGTACACATTAGGAACATTTCATGGAAAAAGAGGCTCTTACGTTCACGGCTGGAACGTAAAATGAAAGTCATGAATGTAATTTAAAGCTTTAAGAACAATTAAAATAACTTTACAATCTATTCTGGCTTTGGCGACATTCCTCAGAGGAACAAAATCAGTTTCAATGAGAATTAAATGTCTAAAATGAGTTTGACTCCGTTTGCGTCCGCAGCCATAGAGGATTCTGGGATGGGCGGGATGAGGCTCCCCATCGGGATGACCCGGCGCGCCCTCAGCTACGACGACAACCTGGAGGCGCCCATGTCCACGCCGCCCCACGACATCAGCATCAACAACCTGTGGAGGCGCCCCATCATCCCGGAGAGGAAGTTCTCCCACCTGGCCGAGGTGAGACGGAAGACATGTTGATGATCCGTCCTCGTCGTTCGAGAGGAAGACGCTGAGCATGATGATGATGATGATGATGATGATGATGATGATGATGATGTGGTTTTTTTCCCACCAGGAGGATGAGAGCGGTGCGGTGAGGCAGTCGATGGTGGCGGGCAGCGCCCCCTCCAGGTCACCGGCTGTGGTGAAAGCCAAGGCCTCCTCCGTCATCATGAATTCCCTCATCACCAGTATGTGACCTCCGTTAACCCTCAGCATAAAAAAAAAAAAAAAAAAGAAAAAAACCACAAGTTGAATATCTTCATGTGGTGTTTTTAACATTCTGTACCTGTAGCATTAAGCATGGTGGAGTTAGCACGCTAGCTAGCTAACTAGCCAGCTGCTAAATGAGTAGCATTTGACGGTTTAATGCTTCATCTACACGTTGCTGTCGCCAGATATTCGGTCATTATGAACCATTTAAAACGTCTTAAATGCAGCTTTTGAATGTTTGATGTTGAAACATCGTCACTTTAAACAATCATTAATGCTTTTGTTTTTTTTTTTACTTTGTCTCTCAGAGCAGACTCAGGACAGCGTCTACAGGTTTGAGCAGAGGGCGGGGCTTACCGACACCAGCTACACTCCCCACAAAGGCCTCACCGCCGAGGAGACGAGGCTCCACCACCGCATGCCCGAATCCCTGCAGGTGACCCGTCCTCGACAGACTTTAACTTTGGGTTGTTGTTGTTGTTGTTGTTGTTGTTGTTGTTGGTCGGCTGCTTAGTGATGACGTCATGAGAATATGTAATTTTTTGTTCTACGAAAGACTGAATTCTGTTTTTGTTGTTGCTGTTTAGAAACTGCAGATCCAGAGTTTAGAGGCCAGAGAAGATCGACAGAGCTCCTCGGCTCAATCCACTCCGTCCAGCACTCCTCACAACTCCCCGAAGCAGCACCGCAGGTACACACACACACACACACACACACACTCCTCACAACTCCCCGAAGCAGCACCGCAGGTACACACACACACACACACACACACAAACACACACACACACACTCCTCACAACTCCCCGAAGCAGCACCGCAGGTACACACACACACACACACACACTCACACACACACACACACACACACACAGTCATTCATCTTGACCAGGAAATGACTGAAAACTTTAAGCTGTTGGTTAAAACTTTGTCTGTCTGTTTTGTGTGTGTGTGTGTGTGTGTGTGTGTGTGTGTGTGTGTGTGTGTGTGTGTGCGTGTGCGTGTGCGTGTGTGTTTAGGGGCTGGTTCAGCAGCACGGGTTCAGATGTCAGCGTCAGCTCCTCCAACAGCAGTGTGGATCTCGGTGGAAGCGACACGTCGGTGGAGCGCTGGAGCGTGTTCGGACCGCGGCCGGTCGTCCAGAAGTCGACGTCCGACATGGGATCCGACCCCACGACCTCAGGTACGCAGCCGCCTCACTCTGGGACATCTCCACTCACAAGTATGACGTTAGTTCGCTTCGAGCTTCAACGACTTCACTTCTTGTTGTTCAGGCCAAAACCAAACAGGATTTGGGTTAATGGCTGAGCACGTGAACTTCGGACTCTCGGTAAACAAACCAAACTTTAGTGCGAGTTTCATCACTCGTTAACTCAAAAGTCAGATCAGACCAGTTTGAATTTAGAGCGTCGATGTTTTCACATGTGGGACGATTCAGTCGGTCTGGAAACTATCAAAGTCTTTTTTCAAGATGACTTTAGGTGAGTAATATAAAGCGGGACACGTCCTCTAACGGACTACTGGAACGTTTATAATAATATAATAACTAATATTAATAATTACTATTATCGCCCTAATGTCAGTAATCAACTTTTCTAATTCAAAGCTATTTATTTGCTTAGTCAGATATTTAGAACAGCTGTTTATAGGATTTGATTAAGTAAATAAACGGATATTAGTTTATTTAGCACTTTTATAAACCAGGGTGCATCACAGTTATACAAAATAATAATTCATAATAATAAAAATTTTATATAAATATTGAAATTAAATAAACAATAAGAACAACTCAGGGCAAGAAAGCATCAGTGAAAAAAAAGAGAGAATTTAGTTGTGACACAAAAATAATCCAGAATCCACACACAATAAAAGTCAGGTGTAGTAACTTTAAAAAGCTCAAATAATCCACGATGTATTTTAACTACTTGCATGCTGGTTTTCTTATTTAACCTCCCTTTTTTTCTTACATTTACATTACAGTTAAATTCTTCTCTATATAGTCTTCAATTTCTCTGTAATATAAAGTTCTGCATCGCTATGGAAACGGAACCATTATGATTAGAAGTAGAGAAGTCAAACATATCTTTAGTGCAGAATAAAACAGTTATTATGACAAGTTGTATTTCTTAATTTATTTTACAAAAATTGGAAAACTCTGGAATCTGTGACCAGTTTTAGAAGAAACAAATTAGGCTCTACGTGCTATAAATATTTAATGTTTTTTTTTTATTATTATTTTATTTTTTTTTTTTACAGGATCTGGTTAAAGCAAACGGTTTATTTGGGACAAGATTTTAAATGTAGAATAACATTTTCTGATGAAATATCACAATTTTAGGGTTCAGGGGTTCAGAAGGTTAAATGAGAAATGACTTTTTTCTTCTCTTTTTTGTTTTTTCCCAGCAGGCTTTGCTCTGCAGGCGTACCGCGGCGCCCATAAGCCGACCCCGATGGAGGTGATGAAGTCACAGGCCACGCGGCTTGCCGACAACACCGCCGAGAAGGTGAACCCTCCCAAGATGGAGATCCCCACAATGGAGGGTCGACGACAGGGAGCGCGACCACACAAGCTCAAGCCCAGAGACATGAACGTCCTCACGCCCTCCGGCTTCTGAGACGACCTCGACCTCGACCTCGACCACGTCTGTGGAAGCTGCTCGTCTCTCAGACGCCTAAGGTCCCATGAAATGTCGTAATCATGTGTTTGGGCCGACGTCTCGTACAGAAACGTCATCGTCAACTCTGTTTTATTACAACTTGGGTCTCATTTTCCTAGTTTTGTACGTCATTCCTGTTGGAAATAATAACAACGTTGTACTCAACGAGGTAATCGCTCGCCGTGTTTCCATCATTTTGAATATCTCATTAATAAAGCTGCGCGTTAACAGCGGGGGAGAAAAAGTTTTTAGCGCTCGCTTGAGGTGTTTCTTTGCATTCGTTAAGCTTCTCTAAATGGATTAGCGAACGTTTAACTCACATGACTGATCGGCTGTTTCTGCTGTCGCCTTCCGACAATTAAAACTTGACTCCTGTTGTTTCCGTTTCGCGAACCTCTACTTCTTCTTCTTCTACTCTGTTTTCTGGCAGATTACAGATTAGCTATTAAATCTATCTGTAACTCTTTTGATAATCAATTAATTGGTTTGAGTATTTATTTGAAGAAAAAGAGTCGACATTCTCTGAATCCAGCTTGTTAAATGTGAACGTTTTTCTGGTTTCTTTTTCGTCCTCTGTGACAGTGAACTGAATATCTTCATTCATTTTGGGCGTTTTTATCATTTTATGGACCAAATCGACCAAAACTAATTGATTAATCAACAATGAAATAAATCATTTCATTCGCTCCAAACCAGTTGATGGAAATGCGCCAAATCTTTCGTTTGGTTTCTTTTGACATTTCAAACGTTTTCTTGACTTGACTTCTGGGTCGGCGGCGTCGTTACCGAAAGGAAATCTGACAGGAACACGTTGTAAATAAACTTATTTAGCAGGAAAAAAAAACAAACAAAGTCCTCGTCCATGTGTGCATGTTTGACAGTAGTTACAACATGCAACATTTTGAACAACTTCTCCATCTTTGAGGCGTTTACTGTGTAGCTTGGCTGTAAAAATGATACTTTCCCTTGACCCTCAGTCTTTTTACTGTTACAGCTGCAGCGTGCTGGCAGTACAGGGCCACTGGCTGATCCTGATATTTTAATGAAGGTGGCAGTGATCCTTGTTTAAAATGTTCCTCTGTTAAAAAAAAAAAGAAAAAAAAATCAAAAAGCACTTTATTCCCACTAAACATGCTCGTGTTACACATTCCTCCAAGATGCAAGTCAATGTGAGAAACCTTCCCCTTCCTCTGTGTTGATAAAAAAAATGTTGTCTTCTTAAAGGAGCATTTCAATAAGCAGGGTGAGAAGAAGAAGTCTAACCAATTCCTCAAGTGTAGTTTAATATGAATCAAACCAAGAGAACAAATAAAATCCAAGAAGAATTGTAAAATAAATAATAATTGTCTCAGGAAATCCTGCTCACTGAAACGTTCCACGTATTTGTTTTGTGTTACAGATGTTTTAATTTATAGATTTCTTCTTTTCTTTTTTTTTTTTTCTTTTTTTTTTAATAACCCACTGTAGCAACAGATTTTGTTTATTTTGGGACCAGAAGAAGAACTTGTGTGTAAAAAATAAATAAAATATAACCCAGAGCTGCATGATGCCAGGACTGCTGTTTCAGGGTTTTCTGATTGCTGGTTTCAATCAAAGTGGGAGGAATTTAATAGAACCCAAAAGAAGAAGAGGGTTTAAAGCCTGGGTTTAGTTTTCATTGTGTGAGCTCAGTCAACATGTTAACGGTTAATTATGAAGGCTTCCAGATGAGTTTGTCTGCTGCTGTGTGCAAATAGACTGAAGAGACAAATGGTGCTGCGTCCTGCAGAAACTTTGTCACTCAGAAAAAAGGTGAAAGAGTATTTTCTTTTCTGTGCAAGGAAACGTTGAGAAACCGCTGCTGTCAGATGTCGTGTTGAACAATCTTGACTGCACTCTGACCCTCAGCAGCTGTAAATATGAGTTTCTGCTCCGTTAAAGTTTATGTTTGCTGTGTTTTGAAGTGTGACACTAACCCTTTAAATCTCTCCCCGACTGAAGTATCACATCTGAATCTGTGTTTTTTTTGTTTATCTGTTCAATATTTTTCCAGTTGATGACAAAGGCATTTTCCTTTGTTTATACGGTCTCTGTACACTTTGAAATTTCAGAATAAATGTCACGTTGTCATCAGAAAAACGAGTCAGTGTTTTGCACATCTCCTCCACTCTCAGAACAGTTTATTACCATTTAAATATTCACTGTGGATCTGTAGTCATTGATTTCAGCATCTAGCGAGCCTCAGTTCACCAATGAATAAAGGAACAAAACCAGGTTTTGCATTTTTCACAACACAAAACATGATTGGCCCATTTTGTCTTGTTGCTCCTCCCATCATCAGTCAGAGAGGAGTTTCCTGCCAAATCCTGAGCTTTGGAAAACGAACACTGGACACGTGCGTGTTCAAAACTGACAAATGCACTGAAAAGATTCACTGATTTTAATGATCCGAGTTTATTTTCCTGGTAAAGCGCAGGAGTGTTTTATTGCAAAAGCATCTTCATGCAGAGTTTATGTGACGTCTGGCACTCAAACTGTAAAAACCAAAACATCACCCTGCTTCTGCTGCAGTGCAGTCAGTGTAGTTCCTGGAAACCAAGTAATTTAGAAATAGCATCCAGTCACTGTCTATTTATTACAGTGAATAACTGTGTAGCCGGTTGATTCAGAGATCTGTGTCTTTAAGTAAACCAGATTGCTCCAATGATACCATTTGATATTTTGATCAGAGCAAAGACACACAGGACATGATGCTGCGTTCAGTTCACAACCAGAATTCAAAAAGAAACATTTTCCAAACACAAAGGTTTTTCCCCGAGCTCCAGCGTATATTAGCGCACCACTTACGAGATAACACTTCGATCACTTGAAGGAAATGACAAGTTTGTATTTTAAATACGTTACAAAGAGTATTTACAGAGTCTGCAACCTTGAGATGAGTCAGGTTTGACGAATGAATTTCCCAAACTTGAAGGGTTGTCCATTTCCATTTCAATAGTAAAAACTGAAAAACATCATCTCTCTGGGGTCTTTTGAAGATATCATTAAAAGCTACAACAAGCAACTTTTAATTTTGTGTTGATTCTGGCGCCCTTGTGGACCAAAGAGGTAGTGTCTCTGAGCACCAGGGTCCCTTTAGAAAACCTCTCATTCTACTGCAGCAGGGTCTGACAGTCTGCCCCTCTCAGTCCTGGTTCTGGTTCTCCCGTGCCCCCTTCCCTCTAGCGGGTCTAGAAATACGTCCTGGGTCTCCAGCAGCGTGGTGTCGGTGTCGGCTCCCAGAGAGGAGAAGCTCTGCTCCTCGAGCAGGAGCAGGAGGAGGAGGAGGAAACACTGCTGCTGCCGGGAGCTGAGCTCTCATCCTCCTTCCGGAGCTCCAGACTGCAGGTCCGAGGCTGCAGGTGAAGCCGGATCTGGGTCTGTCCACGGTGGACTGGTCTCTGCTGGATCTGGGTCTGTCCACGGTGGACTGGTCTCTGCTGGAGTCTGAGCTGAAGGAGGTTCTGGTGAACCTGCATGATGTCATCTGGTTTCACCGGAATCCGACCCGGTGGCTCCGATGAGGAGCTTTAAGAAGAACTCTATAGAAACAGACCATCTTCTCTCTGATGGTCTCGTTTACTGATCGAGGTCTATAGAGGATCAGGACTAAACTGAGACTGTTTTAGAACCAGGTTCTCTAAAGTATAACGCTGACAACACAACTTCAGAGACTGAAACCCGTGTGTCCGAAAGGAATCCACGCCTTTTCCCGTCACAATGGATTGTCTAGTTCAAGCTGTTCTGAGACGCATCTTGACCTTGTCGTCAACTGTCCAAGACGATACCGACATCCAACATGTTTGGTTGAGTATCTGAGAGACGAGTCTGAGCATTACCCAATACGATTGTCAGGAAAACTGGAGTGGGGAAGGTGGGAGGCAGCAAACATTCCCAAACAACATAACAGACGTCAAACACCTGCACTAGTGCTCCCTGTGTTATGTGGACACAAGAGACGGACTGATGGACTCTGTGCTCAAATTCTGGCATCATGCACTCCAGTCGCAGCAAACTGGACTAATCAGTAAACCTCATCTGAGATCAGTAGTTAAGTACAGCAGTTCTGACATTTTGCAAAATCTGGACGAGGCCTTAGTTTCCTTCCTCTTTTAGATCTTGGTTTTTCAGGAACACTTTGTTTGGTGACTTCTTTGCAAGAAGACCCTTCGAGGGTCCATCAGCTGCTCCAGCAAACCAAGCTGACAGACGTCCCAACAGGCTCTTCAAATTCAAACTTTCTGGAAACCGTGAACTCGGCCTGAGGCCACCTGGTTGAAATGACACACAACTGTCTTATGTCTTCAGATTGTCTTCTGGATCGGACAATAACTCCTTTAATTTCTTGCCCTTACTTTGTCTTTTCCTTCAGGGTTTGATGCCTTAATGATCAGCTTCCGATCATCTTCTTTCACACTGTGTATCCCTCTCATCATGTGCAACAAACCCTCCCTTTCTGTGTTATCCTCATCTGACCAATCCACACACTTCAAAGAATCTTTCCATCCATCTTCAGAGACTCCCTCCTCCTCCTCCTCCTCCTCCTCTTCCTCCTTCATCCCCTCCTCTTCTCCTGGCCTCTCCATACATCTGGAAGAACAGCTCCATCTCTCTCTGCAGCGTGTCGTTTCGGAGGTCGGCGTCCGCTTTGGCTTGCTCGATGTTGCGGATCTTGATCTCGGCGCTTCTGCTGCTCCAGGACCTTGGGACATCGTTGCACTCCAACCTGCCGTACACACACACACACACACACACACACACACACACACACACACACACATAAAATATGAGTCAATTTTTACAACAAACACGAGCGACATGTAGCATTTGTGAACGTTTAAATGAAGGCCCTTTGTACCAGTGTCTCACCTCTGTATCCTGGTCTGGTACTCGGCCTTCTGCCGGGCCATTTGATGCCGCAGCTTGACCAGGAGTGAGTGAGGATGTAACTGAAGCTCAGGCCCCTGGAAGTTTGGAGGATCAGAGGGGAGGAACACCTCTGAGCTGCCCGTACTGAGAGGAGTACTGTCACTGAGTACAGAACAGGAGGCTGGGGAGTTATGGTGGTGGACGTCGTCATCACCGTCATAATTGTCTTCATCGTTATCATGATTGTTGTTGCCGTCTTCATGATCGTCGTTATCGCTGTTTTCCTCTTCTGCTACCTGACTTGAAGTTATAGGTGTCTCTGGTGATACGTCAGGACTAACCGCGCCCACGGCATCACCGCCCTCGTCCAATGGTAGAACCTCACAGGAAGACCATGAAGACAAGGAGTCCCTTGTGGGCCTGGCCTCCTCTAGCTCCGCCTTCTCTCCACAAGGTCCGACATGGCCTCCTGGATCGTTGCTTTCAAAATGCCCAACATCCTCCATCCTGTGACGTAGAGACACTCTGTCCATGTTGTCGTAGGCAGAAAGGTTGCTGTCCTCCTGGGCCTCGCTGCTTCCCCCGCTGGCTGTTCCTGGTGCTGTAACATCTTCCTCTGCGGCAGAGCTCCAGAAACCAGTGCCGGCCTTTCCTGGGCCAGGCCAGGCCTTTGCCCAGTTCATGGGAGTCGGTCCGGGATTGGAGCTGTCTGGCAGTGGGTCTTGAAGGCTGTTTGTAGAGGCTTGAACATTTGCACAGGATGGTCCTTGCCCAGCGTGGCTCTGGTGATAATCTATGTTGTGTCTGTCAGAGTGGTGCTGAAGGGGCTGACTGGAGGAGGGTAGGGGGTAGAAGCAGTTCTCTGGGTGGGAGGAGGTGTAGCGATGGCCCAGAAACCTCTTCTGGCCAAAGGACAAGTCGGATTTGGCAGCAGCAGAGAAGACGCAGCTAAAGAAAGCAAGGAAAGTAAAGAAAGAAAAGTGGAGAATATTTTACCTTTAATGCTTGTCTGAAAAATGCCTGAAAAACACGGCGCGCCATACAATAGAAAAACAATGGTTGTGCGTTTCTAGCGACTCGTCTCGGTGTGATCAGCCACTAAGAGATTTCTTTTAGATCTAAAATCATTTCACTAGCTAGGACCACCACTACAGCAGTGTGTGATAAAAGGTTTATATCATGCGAGGTAAAATTGGACATTGAGGGTGGATGGATGTGAGAAAAAAGAATGTATAGGAAGAAAAGGTTATTGTTTTTGTATATCCAGGACACAAGTATAGAAGGCCAGGAAAGAGGAGACTCCATAATGCGGATCCATTTCTTGACTTCTCACTTCCAACTCGTCAAATACCTACTCTTGGTCAGTGGCCCTTGGCATCTGGTACCGACGCACCAAGGCACCCTTTAGAGTCTGTATGAGACCAGGTGGCATGAGTTTCTCCATTGGGGATTAATACAGTTTTCCAATCTAATCTAATCTAACCTCAGGGTCTGAAAAGTGAAGCCAATGCAGAAGTGCCTTAAACTTGTATTCTTTCTAACGGCCATCAGGGTGGCGACTCCTCTGGTTGCAAAAAAGAAGTAGCTCAACCCTTCGTTTTGCTTCTGGTCACAAGAAAACAAAATGCCGAAGCTGTATGGCTTCACAATGTCAGAGCAACCGACATACTGTAGAAGGCGAGGAGATCTGAGTAGGGTGGTGGTTGGGATAGATGACAAACACAGGACTCGTATCAATGAGACCGCTGTTCATGTACCATGTTAAAACCAAGTCACAGTTTACTTATTACCGTAGTTTTGTTATGAACTTACATACTTAACTAACGTACTTATTTTAACCCAAACCACAATGGTTGGGCGACGGCGGCTCATTGGCAGAACGGGCCGGGCCGTCCATGATGTCCTTGTCCTTGGACCCCAAATTGCTCCTGAATGGTTAGATAGTCCTGATGGACAGGTGGCACTTGCATTGTAGCCATCACTGTATGAATGGGTGAATGACTAGAAAATTGCCGTACAAGTCTATTTACCTAAACCTAAATCTAACCAAGTTAACCTAAAAGCAAACTTTTTTTCCATAGTAAACCTACGCTGAACCTGAACGTTTGCTAGCTGCCACATCACCCAGACAGACCTTGAGTCCATGAGATGCTGTGACTGTTGGAGCAGGTCTGTTGTACCTGGAGTTCTGGTCGTCTGCGGCGGGCTTCCCTGGCTCTCTGGAGCGCTCTACGATGAGAGGCATCGACAGCTGGCGGAGGCAGGGTGACGGGTGGAGATGAGGCTGCCTCAGAGCGCTCGGTGAATGATGCAAACCTCGCGGTGGACGGGCGGAGATGGTCGGGGGGACTTTGGCAAACAGAGACTCGTGCTCTCTGATCAGCTCCAACATCAGCACCTGGACCAGCACTGCACCTAGGAAAGAGAGAGAGGGATTAAGATGTTCTTCAAAGAACCCTACTGGTTGAATGGATTATGATGGTAACCCAGTTTCATTGTGATAAAAAAGAAAATATTGTCAAAACCCACCCCAAGATCCACTTTTATGCTTTCCATCATATTCTCAGTATGTTCTGAACACTTGTGTTTTTGACAAAATATTTCGAAATTAAAAAAATTAAAACTAAAATGGATACAAAACTGCTTGTTTAGGTGTAGTAAAGAACATCAATGTTTAGCGTTAAATGACTACGAAATTAACACAAAATAAAACAAAAATGCAACAAAAGTAATTTGTTTATGTTACAAGCATAACTATAACTTGGTTATATTTAGGCAACAAAAGTACTTGGTTACCTTAAGGTAACAAAATACTACTGTTTTGTACTTTAAATGTTGTCATTTTTACAGAAGACAGGACTCAATTTTGTATAATTTTGAAGCCAAAAAGAATAATTTATCATTCTTATGGTACTGTCTACCTCCCATGATGCTTTGTGGGTCTTCGGCTTTGGCTCGGAGGATGTTTGGCCCGAACACAGTGGCCAAGTTATGTCCGCTCATCTTGTTACTGCCGGAGTAACTCTGGACCTCATTTAGAAACCTAAACACACACACACATACAAGCTAATTAATACTCTTTGAAGTTTATAACAGTTACTACAAATAATTCATTATTTTGTCAATAATGTTCTTCTTGTCAAGGTTGAAAAGCCTCAGAAACATTTACAGTGCTTTACTGTAACTAAGAAGAAACCCTATTTTTTTGGTTTCTTTTGAATGCAGAATTCTTTCAAATGCAAATATTCAAATGTATTTATACAGACCAGGTAAGTTTAAACAAAAAATGTGTCTACAAACTGTCAGTCTATAGTAAATCATCTTACTGGCAGATAAAGTTGAGTAGGTTGAAGTTTGCAACTGGCAAGTCATGAAGAAGATTCCTCAACTCGGCCAAAACCTGAGAGACGAGGAAGAAGAAGATGGGAGTCAGGAAGAGGCAAAGGAGGAAGAAAATACTTTTTTTCTTCTTGTATTGATGCTAATGCACTAAATGTAGTTTATATGTTTACTGGAGGGAGTAACATGCTACTGTACGTGGCTTTGCATGTATGTAATCCTCCAGTAAACAGAAGAAGAAGTAGGTTGCGACTGCTTGGCCATCTAACCATCTATGAGAGAAAAATGGAGAGCGGTCTTCAGGAATTTGTTTGAATTGTTCTTTAATGTCAGCCAGTATTGGCCATGCTTCATGTTGTGGAGGAGTTTCTGGTGAACCTGCATAATGTTATCTGAATTCACCAGAATCCGACCCGGTGGCACCGATGACGAGCATTAAGAATAACTCTATAGAAACAGACCATCTTCTCTCTGATGGTCTGTTTACTGATGGAGGTCTATAGAGGATCAGGACTAAACTGAGACGGGTTCAGAACCAGTTAAAGGTTCCTCACTTTAACCAATGAACTGTGTAACTGTTGTGTTGGTTACCAGTGTGCGATCACTCGACAGCTTCTGACCACAGAGCAGGAAGTCCTGGTAGCGTCTGTGAGGAACCAGGGGCTCCGGCAGCTGTCTGAGGTAGAGCTTCAGCAGTGACGCCACCGTGTGGACGTCTGTGCTACTGCAGGAAAAAACACACCGCAAGTTGACTTCTTTCACAAAACCCTTTGAAGAACAAGTGATCAGTAAAACAGACAGAGGAAGCATTGTACCTGTCGAAGGACGGCCTCTCTCCTGCATCAAAGGCCTCCTGCAGCTCTTTGACCAGACTGGCCTGTCCCGGCTGGCGAAACAAGCCCACTTCATGCAGCCCGCGCTCCCGGATGAAGTTCACACACTGCTCCACCACCAGAGGAACCGAACGCAACCCGTAACGTCGCTCATACAGCACCGTCTCCTCCAGATGCTGACCAAAGACTCCTGCAAGGGAGGAAGGTTTCAATGGGATTCCTCTCTGGAGAAACAAGGTGACTGGGCAGGTAAGGTTAAGGGGGAGGTTTAATATGCTGTCCAGAACACTGGAGCAAACGTATTTAAGGCAACAAACTTTATTAGAAGACTAACAATTTGACGACAAGTGTTTTTTTATCAGAGTCAAAGAAATTCCGTTCTCTTAAAGAGCAACTAAACCCTCCAAACACCAATGTGTGTTTAGTATTCAGGTCCTTATCGGGCCTTAACCTCTGGTTCTGAAAAGGGAAGTCAAAGCTTCATGTCTTAAACCTGCATTCTCTCTCCTGACCACCAGGAGGCGACTCCTCTGGTTGTATAGAAGTCTATGAGAAAATGACTCTACTTCTCTCTTGATTTATTCCCTCAGTAAACATTGTAAACATGAGTTTATGGTCTCAATCTCTAGTTTCAAGTCTTCTTCAATACAGCATGATGTTCATTTAGTAAATTATGGTCCATTTAGAGTAAAACAGACCATAAAGCAGGGTATGCTTTAGGGCGGGGCTACAAGGTGATTGACAGGTCTCTACGTCACTCCTCCTCAGTCCAGATATGGTCACTTCCTGTTCACTGGTTGCAACATGGCGACGGCCATCCACAAACCAATGGGTGACGTCACGATGACTATACGTACACTTCTTATATACAGTCTGTGGTTCTTATCTTGACACTTTAGTTCACGATATTTCAATTCTGCATGTTTTGTTATAAATATACATAGAGACTACCTTCTATTTGTTGAAAACCGGGCTACTGCAGTTGAATTTTGCTGTTGGCTGAAGTACATGGAGCCAGCTTTCCTCCCTAAGCCTGTGAAACGCTTGTGCTATTGGCTAGCATACACATATCCTAGCCTCACATGTAATCTCAAATTCACAAATGTTTATAAGACCATACATTATACAATAAATATATATATATAATATATAATATATATAATCATAACAGTAATCAATTTGTCTTCGATTGTAAATGGATATCATGAACAGTAAGTAAAGAAATCTGGCCACATGTTAAAGTAAAAACCAAGCCCAACAATTCATGTGGTGCTTTTTAATGTTATGCAACTGTAGCATGAAATCATGGTGGAATTAGCAAGTTAGCTAGCTAACTATCAAGCCCCTAAATTAGTAAAAAAAAATGGAACAACGTAATGCTTTATCCACACACGTCTTGATTTCAAGTCCACAGAAAAGAGAAATCTTTATATAACCTTTTGGAAACTTTAGGAGAGCTTTATTTAAGATTTTTAGATATTGCCGGTTATATATCTCGTTTTGATGCTATTATTATTCTTACTTATATTTTTTATCCATTCCTTTTGATACATGTCACAAATATTCAAGAGAATGTGAGTCTGTGATTTGTTTGGCCTGAAAACTCGGAAGTCTCTCCTGGTCAGGTCTTTGTGTGTGTGTGTGTGTGTGTGTGTGTGTGTGTGTGTGTGTGTGTGTGTGTGTGTGTGTGTGTGTGCACCTGTGAAAGGGATCCAGACTCCCTTGTTGAGGCTCTTCAGCCACTCGTCTCCCTGACCGGCGCTGTTAGAGAGGAAGAAGTAGGATCCTGGACTGGCCAACACGTCTCTGTTTCCTACAGCGACACACGAGTCACGTCTCAGGTTTTTATAGGTTATTCAAAATACAATTTAATGCATCAAACTAATGTATTATTGAAGTTTATTCAAAGTATTTCACCAGTATAAACACAACTGTTTCCTGCTGTGTCACGCTAAGGTTTGAATCAGAGAAATCAGGAGCAAATATACAAAGTAGTGAAATAAATCTTTCCACTCGTCTGAAAGACGACGTGTTGTGGATGCAAAACAGCAGAAAATTGATTAGTGCATGACACACACACACACACACACACTTCATACACTCCCCATCACATGTCCCATCATGCTCCACTCTGTCCTCCTCAAAGTCACATCAAACACACACACACATGCGTGTACGTATGAAGAAGACCGTGAGTCAGCATTTAACGGATGTCACTGAAGGGCAACACACACAGCTGGAGTTCTGGAGGGATTAACAAATAATGTGTGTGTGTGTGTGTGTGTGTGTGTGTGTGTGTGTGTGTGTCACCTTTGTGGCCTGTGCTGTCATGTTTCCAGGACTTGAAGCAGCTGAGTCCCATGCTGTAGATGCTCGGCGCGGAAAAATTACACACGACGACGATGTCAGCGATGTTTTTTGTTTTTGTTTTTGCAGACTTGCGAAAGTTTAGCCAAGAAATGCATCACTTGTGATTTTCTTTCTATGACCACCATGAAGAGTAGAAGCACTTAGTGTTGGTCTTTAACATCCCGGGGAGATGTAAAGAGTCGTTTCTTGGAAGAAAAGGCCTTAAAAAAAGAATTTCTTTGGTGGATTTAAACCCTTAAATGCAGGTTCCACCTTCCCTATCTTTTCTTTTTGATTATTATAGATGTTTAGGTTCCTGCAAAATATTGTCTAAGAGGAACTTAAAAAAATAGGTTCTTGTTGGATTTAGTGCCTTTATAAGAGACAGAATATTTCAAGCTTTTTAACAGTAAAAACACAGTCGGACATTCGGCCTTAAAAAGAGATTTCAAACGTTTGTTTCAACGTTGTTTAGAGGTTTCAGGTGGAAGAAAAATAGTTATTTGCAGATGTTGAAACTTGCAGAGATGTTCCTGGTGTTTATGCTAACCTCAAGTTAGCCTTGAAGAGAGGATGGTGCAGGGTTTTGGAAGGTTTCCTGTCATTAAAAAGAGCACATAGGATATGACTCATAGGTCTATGGATGCAGGATCCCACCTTTTCAGGAGGAGTTCATGGAGGTCAAACTCTTAACGAGAAGTTCCTCGAAAGGAGTTGTGAAGAGAAGTTCCTGGTTTTTAAATGGAGACAAAAGTCCCAGGATGTTGCAACCTTTCCTCAACTCTTCTTGAAGTATTCTTAAAATGTAGTTTCCCTTCTTCTCTCCTTGGTCTGATCCATCAGCCCCGGCTGCACAGACACGTTTCAGTTGATTGATTCATTCGTCGTATTTCCACACGAACGTCTCACTGGGTAACTTGCTCGGATGATGCTGGTTCTTCTTCTCTCAAACATCGGACCTCAGATCATTCATGTTGCATTGGTCCACACCCAAGACCCCCACTTGTCCTTCTGTTGCTTCAACGGGGGACGGACATCAGGAAACTGTCTCCGGTTTCGCTAAAGCACCGGGAGTGAGATGTCTGACTTTTGCTTCCTATCTTTGGAGAACATCATGCTGGCTGCCTAACTGTGCGAAGACACACAATCAGCATCATTCTCTATATTTCTATGTTATATATATATACATTTATATAAATATAAAAAAAAAAAAGTGAAATCATCCTGATGTCTCCTTCATCGTCCGTGAGGACAGACACCCTCTTAGTATTCCCTCCTTCCTCGTCTCCTTCTCTCCCCTCTGCTTCTTTAGCTCCATCTGAAATGTCTTCATCTTCGCCATCCCCCGTCCCTCTTCTTCCTCTCCTCCGTCCCTTTTTCCCGTCTCCCACCGCTGTCCCTCTCTCTTTGTCCCCGTCTAGCTCGTCCTTCTGTCTTACTCCCACTATCCTCACCCCTCTCTCTCTCTCTCTTCTCTCTCTCTCTCTCTCTCTCTCTCTTCTCTCTCTCTCTCTCTCTCGGTTTCCCAGCAGTGTGTGTGCCCCCTTGTTGCCCCCCTCCCCATTTACCTCATCAATAACCATGCTGTGTGTGTGTGTGTGTGTGTGTGTGTGTGTGTGTGTGTGTGTGTGTGTGTGTGTGTGTGTGTGTCAGTGTGAGTCTGAAGGCTGTGCATTAGGAAAATTGGTTCTCTGCGACGTAGCGCTGTTTTACCAAAGTAATCACAGCTGATGGTGAGAGAGAGAGAGAGAGAGAGAGAGAGAGAGAGATGATCTGGCTCAAATTCTGCTGCTGCTGAAGTATGGTTTGCTGCAGCACACACACACACACACACAGACACACACACACACACACGCACACACGCACTGTCGCCATGATTCAAGTGGACATAAAAGCGAGAAAGGCTGGTCAACTTTTGAACTCAATTAAAGTATGAGGAACCTCTCTCTCGCTGTCTTATCCTCTCTCCGTCCAGTTCAATAAACCTCATCGGCCTAAAGTACAGTATACAGTATATTACTGAAGTAATCAATACAGGCAATCAAATATTAGGGTAAACATTTTAACTGATGGATATCACCATGAAACCTCCCCAGTTTATTATTTACATTGATACTATTGTTTTTTTTTATCTTTAAGTATGTAAATGCTGCATTATCTTATCATATATGTGCTAATTTGCAGATGTGATGAAACTTCACCAATTGATTTCTTACTTTAAGACTATTATTTTTTTGTATTGCAAGTTTTCTGAAATTGTATGTTTAAATATGCAAAAAAAGCATGGGCTTATTAAATATTTGCTCATGTGGATACATTTCCAGAACAGAAATCTGAACATTTAATAAATCCAGGTTAAAAATTCTTGTTTCATTTTGTTAACAGATTAGAGTCAAATATTTTTACTGATATAATTTCAGATATCTCTTTGTATCACTCCATAAATCAGAAAATACTGTCAAAAGACATTAAAAAAATCAATTGTCTCCATTTTAAGTAATACAATATTGTATAATTCAGGCTAGAGGAATATCATGTTTAAAAGAAATGAATGTTGACTGTTGGTAGGAGACTAAATGCAACGACAGATGCTTTGTTAGGCCAACAACCCGCCCTGACTCTCAGGTTTTGCAGCGCTGTGACAATATTGAACCACTTGTGCTTTTCTGTCTTTGTTAGTTGAACAAAACATGTGTCATTTTAAGTGTGACAGACTCACAGCCCAATAAATATTAATGCTTCGCTGCATGTCGGCCTGTTTGTGCGTCTGATGGACTGGATTCTAATCCCAGCTGAGAGCTTTCACATCTGTCTGTCAATACAACTGCCGTTGGACGGCATACTCTTCATTACAAAGTGCTGTGTGTGTGAATGTGTGTAGGTGTGTGTGTGTGTGTGTGTGTAGGTGTGTGTGCTCTCCGCCAAATTAAATGTGTCACCTCCTCTCCTCTTCACTTTGACCGCACGCATGCATGTAATGAATCACATGCATGGTAATATTGCTAACCAGGAGCAGTTGGAATCTGTCACTGTCGAGACAAATCGACCGTCTGCATCTCTTTTTAGAGGAGCCTAATAGCAGCGCCCCCAAGTGGTCAGACACAATAACTACAACTTGAATCCAATGGGTTGGACCAGCAGAAAACAATGGGGAACAACACTCAGAATAGACTCTTCATTTGTTGGTAAAGCCATCAAACTGTAAATATTGTACATGTTAATAATTCAGCACAAACTGTAAAAGGTAGTTATTTTAACTCAAATGTTGACTTATTTGTTGCATAACTTCCAAACTTAAGTAATGTCACTTCTGTAGTTATTTTAACCCAAAACGTTGAATTATTTGTTACATAACTTCCGTATTTAAGTAGTGTCACTTATGCAGTTATTAACCCAAACGTTGAATTATTTGCCGCATAACGTCCGTACTTATCTAATGTAACTTCCGTAGTTATGTTAACCCAATCCATAATCTTTCCCTAAACTTAAGTAGTTTTGTTGCCTAAACACTGCGGGGTCTTCTGGTCGCTCGTGTTGCTGTACATCCGTAGGAAAACACAATAAAACAATAAAACAATAACAAAATAGCTTTTCTTAAAATAATATACAAAGAGTCGTATGAGGGTGTGTTGACTTTTTATGTAAAATAAATACATTGACTGTTTGTTGTTGGGCACATTATTAATCAGATTTATTTTTAAAATGTCATCAATAATAAGAAAACAAAAAAAAAGAATAAAAAATAAAATTAACAGTAAATATTTACATCAAATTCTAAATTAACTAAATAAATATGATGTATGAGGAGTAAACCCCCATTTTATATAGGCGCGTACTTGTGCTTGCGATGGAGTCAGCATCTAGTTTCAAAATTTGAACTATGCTAGTTGTTAAGTGTGGGGATATTTTTATTTTTTATGTTTAGGACAGAAATAACAAGCATGTTGATGTGCGTCAATGACACAGTACAGTTTCCATCGGTTAACCTCTTACGCCCTCGCACCGAGCACCTGGCTGTTAAAAAGGCTGTTGAATTACAGACCATGACACACATATCGACAGTACACATACGCAGTATTTCATTAAACATTTTCATATCTTCAATTCGGAGAGATACACTCGTGGGACTATTTTATTGTAAATATTGCTGCTTTTTTGATAAACTGTACCCTAAATATAGAGAAAGATCTGAGTGAAGACACCATTAAAATGCTAGAGTTAAGTTTCCTGTTCCTCACTTTGCAAACTGGCGTCTTTGCTGAGAATTATTTGCAATTTATGTCCCGTTAAAATGTGAATATTTGAAATGATGTACTGAGAGAAATCTGATTGTACTTATTTTTAATCCAGGATAAAAACCTGACAATAATAAGAGAAGTCACCTTCAGATGCACCAAACGTTCTCGTACCATCAGACCAATCAAATGTTAGCAGATGAACTGAATGATGAATCCCACTTAACAGATTGTTTATTATTAGCATAGGTTATGCCCACTTAACATTACATAAGGGAAGTTGTGTGTGCAAATACACTGGCACATGGCCGAGAAGAGAAGGGATGCCACCAATAAAAAGGCTGTTAGAAGAAGAAACCCTAAATGTAGTGAAATTGAAGAACCTTCGGTTCTGCCGAGTGAAGCCGACGCTGAAGTGTCTTAAAACCTGCATTCTCTCTCCTGACCACCAGGGGGCGACTCCTCTGGTTGTATAGAAGTCTATAGAAAATGACTCTACTTCTCTCTTGATTTATTCCCTCAGTAAACATTGTAAACATGAGTTTATGTCTCAATCTCTAGTTTCAAGTCTTCTTCAATACAGCATGATGTTCATTTAGTAAATTATGGTCCATTTAGAGTCAAACAGACCATAAAGCAGGGGATGCTTTAGGGCGGGGCTGCAAGGTGATTGACAGGTCTCTACCAGAATAGTATACGGCGTCTCTACGTCACTCCTCCTCAGTCCAGATATGGTCACTTCCATTTATCGGTTGCAAAAAACAACAACATGGCAACGGCCAAATTCCAAGATGGCGACGGCAAAAACGCCGAACTTTAGGCTTCCTAACGTCATTCCACAAACCAATGGGTGACGTCACCATGACTACGTCCACTTCTTATATACAGTCAGAGGATTATCCAGAGCTTGGGCGGTGTAATACAGGAAAATCAAAAAGCATCTCGGATGAAAGAGCTGAACGCACACAATATCATCCATACGTTTTTACAGTCTTCATGGGGTCAACGGACCAAAAAAATATCTTTAATAATACAATTATTCTCAACTGTTTTGACGTGTGGTTGTAATAAGCAATTCCGAGAACGGCCCTGCCAAAAGAAATGAGACAAAATAAACTGGGCTGAAAATATGTGTTAAATCACTGTCAGCTGTAATAACTGGAATAAATATTCTATTTGCCCTATTTACTCGCTACACGGAGCTTTTACTGGTGTGGAGTTATCTCCACCGTCGCAATCAGTTTGGTGTCACTGCAACCAAGATGTTTTTTTCTTATAAAATAAGATAAGATAATCCTTTATTAGTCCCACGGACGGGAGATTTGCAGGATTAAAGCAGCAGAGTGGATCGTGCAAACCAACAAGAGACATAAGTAAGAAAAAAATAAAATCAAAACAAGTATAATAAATAAGTAATCACACAGTAAAGGTATAATAAATAAGTAAAGAAAAAAAAGGTATATGATATAGGACTGGACGGTTGTTTGTATTGCACAGTGGATTGCACAGATTATTTATTTTGTATATTTTGGTAAGAGTTCACTGGTAAAATAGGTGAAACCCAGAAATCATTGGGTACTAACAAAATTAAAATAATTATGATATATCATCCAGCATGTTATAAATACATAAAATGTGTTCCATGCAGTCAAGTGGCACGATACTCTGGCAGTCGCTCATCACCTGCAGCTGCTGGTTGGCCTCTTTCCATTTAAAGAAAGAATTTGACAGCTGATGGAAAACATCCCAAAACATTTCGGTGTGAAAATCTGTGAGGCGTCTATGTGCCACATCCACCGTTGACCCTGGTGTTTTGATGTTAATTTTAGTGTTGTGGTCACGATTAGCATGATTAGCAACCTTTAACTACACACTCTCTGCGTTTTAAAAGTAGGTTGCAGCCTGGTCAGCTGACATTTTTGTTTTGTTTCCCATTGACTCCACTTCAGCACAGTGTAACAAATATTTCATTCTGATCCAACGTGAGAGCAAACAAAGAATGTCTTTAAAACAAGCTTCTGAGTTTATAAAGAGAAAAACGATGGGCCCAGAATTGACCCCTGAGGAACACCACACGTCGTGTCTGATGACAATTAGCTGTCACGGGTCGGTGCTGTTGGGTTCTCTACTGTCGTGTCAAATAAAAGCAAAGTGCCCAAAAATCTAAAACATATTCCTTCATTGCAATTTGTAGTTTAGTCCTCTTAAGGTACTTTCACAAACCAACATTTAGTTTCCATGGAAACACTAGTGTGGTTTGATTACAGTGAGAACTGCAGGAAGTGAACCAAAAAGCTTCGTGGGTATTTGTTGTGATGGACGCAGGTAAACAACAGGTTAAAATGAGACTCGGACTTCTATTGAAGTTCGATGTTTGCTTGAAGAGAACATTACAGAACATGCTGAATAAAGTCCACAGAGATAGTGACGTTTACAAAGTCATTCTAGATGAACTGGTGGAGAAAGGATGTTTTGGTAAAATTGAAAAAACTTCAGCACAGCTCCTTCATTCTATTACATTTGTTTTTATTTGGTACGCTTTAATTTGTGCACTGTGAAACCGAACCAGATGAAACACTCTCTCCTGAGTTCAAAAATAAAGTTGTGATAGAAGAAACGTAGAGTTCACCCTAAACTTTTCATGACCAAATAAAAACAAGAAATCCTCTGAAGTCATACCACGTTGTCACTATCGGTTAAAACATTGCTTCCACCGATTCCAATGACCCTGAAACTGAACAACAAACAACAGTGTGGCCCCCGGCTAGCTCACCTGGTAGAGCACCCCAGTATCATGGCAGTTCTTGAAAATAGTCACAAAATGTAACCTCTTGTTTACGTCGACAGGCATTTTTTCATCCTGTTGATCAGGACGAAAATAACGCCAATAGAAAGTCAATTAGGATCGCTTTTTCGTGGAGGAGACACAAATTAAAACGCGTCCCTGTGACTATGCCACGGTCAACAAAGACCACTTATGGTGGCCGGGATGGCAGGTGGATGGGTCCAACAAACACAGGACTTTTGACCACAAGACCGGTGTTCGACACAGCGTCGTGGTTTTTTTTTTTTTATGTAATGTCGTCCCCAAAAAAGAAGTCGTTCCAAGTGACACAAAATAAATAAATAGCGTCCCTGTTCACGAAACCATGGATTGCATTTTGTGACTTTTACATTTTTTACGAACTGCAGTGAAAGTGCATTTGGTAGCGCGAGCACACCCATGAACCGAAGCTGAGTCTTCACCACAGGGGTCGGTGTTTAAGTCCAACCTGCTGCATGTCATGTCATCACACCCCCCCTGCCCCCTCTCTCTCTCTCGCCCTTTCCAGTCCGTCCTATCTAATAAAAGGCAAAGAATAATAATCTTAAAATGTACCAAGACAGTGTGTGGACCCCATGTCCTCATAATCCAGTGTGCAATAAGAGTTGAACCCTTTATATTGAGGGTCCAGTAGAGTACATCACACAATCCCGTTCCAGATCAGACACAGTACACTATGTTTTCTCCTGCGGGATGAAAGAAGAGCCCCTGCTGGGTCAGAACGGGGGTTGAGGCTGGAGCAGCTCCCCGTGTCCCTTTTCACTGCAGCTGGCTGAGGATTTTACGGCCTAGAAGTGCGCAGGAATGTTCACGTCTTGGTTTTCTGCGGGACAAAATGTTTTACTGCGCCGCGGACGTCAGTTCGGTCTCTCCTTGTTTGGCTGCTATGCAGCGTGGCAACAAGTCTTTGCGTTGCCCCTGTGGGAGACTGGGAAGGGAGGAGGCTGAAGAAAAGAGGAGGGAAAGTTACGTAAACAGACCAACAGGAGAGCAAAGAGCAAAGAGCCAGGAGCAGAAGACATCACAGCATCAATAACAAAGACAGGTAGGCAAAAAAAACACAAGTTCAGGAAGGGCTGGAATCTCTGAGTCAACAAGGAATTTACTGGAAGGTTGGCAGACATTGTTTTTTGTTCTAATATTCAAAACCTTATCTATGGAAGCCCATAAGTATCTACAATTAATTACTTGGTTTCTCCAAATAATGACTCAGCATCTCAAAATAATGACTTAGTATCTCAAAATAAGGACTTAGTATCTCAAAATAATGATAAAGTATTTCAAAATAATGACTTAGTATCTCAAAATAATGGCATAATATCTCAAATTAATGACTTAGTATCTCATAATAATGACGTAGTAACTCAAAATAATGACATAGTATCTCAAAATAATGACTTAGTATCTCAAAATAATGACGTAGTATCTCAAAATATTGACTTAGTACCTCAAATTATTGACATTGTATCTCAAAATAATGATAAAGTATTTCAAAATAATGACATAGTATCTCAAAATATTGACATAGTATCTCAAAATATCGATATAGTATTTCAAATTAATGATAAAGTATTTCAAAATAATGACTTAGTATCTCAAAATAATCACACAGTATTTCAAAATAATGACTTATCTCACCATAACAACTTATTGTCATGCATGTTTTGTTTTGCCTTCTTGTCATTAATATTGAGAAGCTTTCTCAAAATAATTACATAGTGTTGCAAAATAATGAGAAACCTTCTCAAAATAATGAGTTAGTATCTCAAAAGCCATTATTTTAAGAAAGTGTCTTATTATATTGTGATACTGAGTCAGTATTTTGAGATACTAAGTCATTATATTTGACAACGTTTCTCATTATTTTAAAATGCTAAGTAATTATTTCTAGAAAGTTTGTCATTTTAATGACTTACAGGATCTTTTTTTTCATCACAAAGTTTTCATCTTATTTTTTGTTTTACTGGCCCAAAAATTAATAAATAAGTGTTTCAAAGCTGGTTTCACTCAGGATTTAAAAAGACAAAATAATGTTCTGTGTTTCAGTATAATTAGCATGCTCCATGACTCAGTGCTGCACTCACTCGTGTGCAGTGTGGTTAACAGACATAGTGCTCATTGTTAGAGCTCTGTGGACTGTGGTTGGATTTCATCTAAGTGTATTTTAAGCCGTATTAGATGAACTGTTAAACTAAAAGTAATAGGGCCGAATAATCCCCTTTAATTGAAGATGTCAGTCACCTATTTCAACCATCTGGATTGAATTAGATCATATCTCATTCAGGGAGGAAAAGGAATGGCGTCAAACTGTCAACAATCAGCAGGGTGGTTTCAGACACTCAGTTAGTTTGTCCCTTTGGTGCAGAGAAAAACAATCTGTCCTTTAAGTAAATTATCGTCTATTTAAAGTCAAACAGTCCATAAAGCAGGGAATGCTTTAGGGCGGGGCTACCTTGTGATTGACACGGCATTGTCCTGTCTGGGTGTTGTCCCTGTCCCTGTTTAAAAAAAACGAGATGGCAATCACCAAATACAAGGATGAAGACGGCCAAAGACCAAGACGGTGACGACCAAAGACCAAGATGGTGACGGACAAAAAAAAAGATGGCGAGAGCCTAACACGACCAAGATGGTGACGACCAACGACCAGGATGGTAACTGACAAAAAGATGGCGACAACTGAAGACCAAGATGGCGACGGCCAAAGTGCAAGATGGCGACGGCCAAAGACCAAGATGGCGACGGCCAAAGACCAAGATGGCGACGGCCAAAGACCTAGATGGCGACGGCCAAAGACCTAGATGGCGACGGCCAAAGATCAAGATGGCGACGGGCAAAGACCTAGATGGCGACGGCTAAAGAACAAGATGGCGACAGCTAAAGAACAAGATGGCGACGGCTAAAGAACAAGATGGCGACGGCTAAAATGCTGAACTGGAGGCTTCAAAACTGTAGTACAAACCAATGGGTGACATCACGGTGACTACGTCCACTTCTTATAAACAGTCTATGGTACTAACATACTCCAGACACATCAAGTATTGGTGGCTGCATGTGGAATAGGGCACATAACCCCACCCCCACACTTGTTCTGCCCATCAACCTGCATGCAGAGAGAAACCTTATACTCTCCTGACAGTTGTTGGTGAGTAGTGAGAATTGGAGGATCTTAAGTAAGTCACAACAGCCTGCAAGTTGTCAGCGGGAGTGAGTCGTCCTCAGCGCTGATTTACAGTCAATTGGAGACAGCTGAGCCAGGAGGCACAGATCCATTCCTGCCCTCGAAGGTCTAACACTCCTTCACACTGTTGGCTATAAAAAGCAAAGCCCCTCAGCTTGTAGAGGCCAGTTAACCACAGCATGTAAATATTTCGATATACATTAGAGCAAAACAAAAACAAAATATATATTTTTTGTTTTTTAAAGGAAAATTCTTAACTTTCTCCGACTTGGAAAAGTGTGGACAAATGAGAATATTCAAATCTGTCAACTTCTCCAGGTTTTAACACCTGTTGCAAAGGTAAAAATGACATAGCAACAGATGCAGGAGCTCATTGCAGGAGTGGAGGAGGAGGTGATGAAAAGATAAATAAGAACTTGAAGAACGTGAAGGAAGAGAGAAACCCCAAGTGTGAATGGTATGTCTGCTATTTGTGGAAGAGGGACAGAGAGAGGTTCTTATTGCATGAAGACAGAGTAGAAGCAAACTGTAAGCTTGTGGACATGTTGTCAAGATGTCAATCACCTATTGGAAACCTGATATAGCCACTGGAATTCAAAGACACATTTTTTATAAGATATGTCTGACGGTATTCTATATTTTTATTATTGTCAGACCAAAACCAAATATTGTGATTTTTACTAATACGTTTTGTCTGTTTATGCCACAGACTGTGTATAAGAAGTGGACGTAGTCGGTTGGTTTGTGGACTGCCGTATTGAAGCCTTGAGTTCAGCATTTCGTTGTCGCAGAGACACCTTATACATCTCTGGTGTCGACCTGTGAATCAGCATGTAGACCCACCCCAAAGCATCCCCTGCTTTATGGTCTGTTTGACTCTAAATGGACCATAATTTACTAAATGAACATCATGCTGTATTGAAGAAGATTTGAAACTATAGATTGAGACCATAAAGTCATGTTTACAATGTTTACTGAGGGAATAAATCAAGAGAGAAGTAGAGTCATTTTCTCATAGACTTCTATACAATCAGAGGAGTCGCCTCCTGGTGGACATTAAAGAGAATGCAGCTTTAAGACAAAGCCAGCATTGGCTTCACTCTTCAGAAATGGGAATTGCCGCCTTGCCGTTAATCCTGCTATATCCTCTCCCGCTGTACCATAGAGCTCCATGATAAACACATCAGTGAGCCATGACACCGGTTGTCCTTCACAGCCATGAACATGGTCACACTAGTTTATTTTGAGCCGATCCCACATACTGTATCTAGATCAAACTAGATCGCTATATGCTATAAATATTCCCTCTAAAATATGCAGCATTCACTCCGTCTTCAGAAGGACACAATGGGTTTGGGTCTGAGTGCCACAGTCATTGTGGATATTCTCTTCTTGGTGAAAGAGTTGCACATTTTAATGGAACTTCAAATAAATGAATGAATCAAATCAACTCGTATAAAAAAAAACGAACAAAATACTTTTTTCAAACTTCATCCATGTATGTTCTACTGATATAATACTCCAAAGACATTATATCTCCTTTCACTGTGCCATATCCAATGAAAACCTAAACCCCAAAGGAATCATTATAGTTTCATGTTATCTTCTCGGCCCCTCTGGAAGCTGCTGGCTCGGGGGTCGTAACTAAGCCTTTTTCCAAAAGGCCAGGGAACGATAGAGACACCAATACCAATGATGTAACACTATGTATAGCTTTGGAAAACAGAAGAGGACATCAGGGGGGGAACTCTTTGTCCCGGTGGAGATCAAGGACTGTGGAGGACGGGTGGAGGGTTTGAATACCAGGCAGAGCACAGAGGAAGAGCTGTGACCGATGCAGACACATTTGAATTGATTCTGGATCCAAATTAAACTTTTCCATCTTTACAAAGTGTGGCAGAACTGCAGAGAACAAAAAGAAGAGTTTTTTACCTTTACTCCCAGGAACCATTGTTCTTCATTCAGGTGCAGCGGCTGATCTTGTAAGTTTTAATGCTCCTGTTAATTATTTTTAAAGGCACTTTGCTTGCACCAGTATGCAACAGCATGACAATAACCTAGCTGTATGTTTAGATAGTCATGGTAGCTACAGGGTTGGCAATAAAGATCCGTCAGTCCAATTTGATCCAGAATAAAGTATCTCAATAATTATTGGACGTCTGTGACATTTTGTTGCCTAGAGGACGAATCCCAATGACACCCTGACTTTCTATTGAGTTTCAAAATATCCACTAAGCTACCATAAAAAAAACTTCCTTTACAGGTTTCATGGTAGCAGTAAAGTTCATATAATGTCACATTACTGAGCCTCGTCTGCTTGTCTTCTTCTTCTTCTTCTTCTTCTTCTTCTTCTTCTTCTTCTTCTGTGTTCAGTCATCACCAGACCTCCAGAGGCCGGAGCAGAGGGGGCACATTTGGATTACAGAGCCCAGTGTGTGCAGCGGTGCCATGGGCAAGAAGGACAACGAATATGGGTCTTGGAGAGGTACCCTCATGTTCTACTTGTGTTTTGGTCAAGGTTGACTTTGGTATTCTTCAAACTGGACTCAATTGTCCCATGTTTGTTTTTTTGTCAAAGTGACTAATGGGGAATATAATTTGAAATTGGTTCAGCACTGATTTTCTTCCAATATGTTGGCAGAAACTTACAATAACAATAAGTTTTGACAGTGTCAGTGGACAAAACAAACACTTTTAGCACACACAGAGTCAGTAGGAGCATAAACAACCTTCCCACAAGCTGAAGTGACTTATTTATTGGAAATAATACAGTCTTTCTGTGCAATAACTGTCACCCAAACCTGTTCATCATTATTATTTATCTTAGATTCACAGTTAAAAAGGGGTTTTGGAAATCGTGCATGTTCAATTAAACTGCAGGAAAACTGGACATTAGCTCAGTTGTTTACTTCTTTATTAGCAAGAACTCGTTTGATTTTTTACAACAAATAAGTATGCAGTGTTTTTCTTGATCATTTAAGTTTCTTTAGAATGTGTATTGTGTTTGAGAGGGTTTCTGTGTCATTTGGTCTTTGGTAGACGCTGATGACCCCAAAACAGACGACCACGCCGACGGAAAGACTGGAAGCTTCACGCTCTGCAGCTCCTTGGAAACTGGCGACTCGGTAAGATTCTCTCCGTGTTGTTTGGACACACGCTAGCCGTGGTGAGAGATTTCTATACAGAAATAAGTTTGTTAACGACGTACGTTTAAAGCACAGTTTCACCATCTTTTATTAAACCTAACTATTTCAACATCGTTTACTAAACATAACTAAGTATGTCATCTTTTATTAAACCTAACTAAGTATTGCATCATCTTTTATTAAACCTAACTAAGTATTTCATCATCTTTTATTAAACCTAACTAAGTATTTCATCATCTTTTATTAAACCTAACTAAGTATGTCATCATCTTTTATTAAACCTAACTAAGTATTTCATCTTTTATTAAACCTAACTAAGTATTTCATCATCTTTTATTAAACCTTACTAATTATTTCATCATCTTTTATTAAACCTAACTAAGTATTTCATCATCTTTTATTAAACCTATCTAAGTATTTCATCTTTTATTAAACCTAACTAAGTATTTCATCATCTTTTATTAAACCTTACTAATTATTTCATCATCTTTTATTAAACCTAACTAAGTATTTCATCATCTTTTATTAAACCTAACTAAGTATGTCATCATCTTTTATTAAACCTAACTAAGTATTTCATCATCTTTTCTTTACTATTCTTGTTTTTCTCGGTGGATTTGTGTGATTTCATTGATTGAGTTCAAACTGTCCCACATTGGAATTAAGTTATTTTGTGATAAAGAAACGTGAGACGTGTTTTCAAATTGTCTTTCTCTTGTCCGTTCGTCACACTCCCGCCTTCATCGCTTCGTCTTTCTCTATTTGCGTCGTTTGTCGACACTAAACTCAGCCTGACGACAACTCGCTCCAGCTTCAATCTGCTTTCCTCGGCGACAGCGCTGTCAATGCCTCTGATGATGATGATGGAGTGAAGAAGAGTCCCGAGGGAGAGAGCTGCAAGGACGACGAAGAGGGCCACCTGGTCTATCACGTCGGCCTCCTGATGAAAGGAAGATGTACTCGACCCCAGTCTTTGTCCTCTGTGTCTTTTCTGTCGCTTAACTCTGACGTTTTTTAAAATATTTTGATATTTAAGATAAAATTGATTGGTGAAATATTGTCAAATTTATTTTGCACTGACATTTACATGCTTAAAATATTCAGTTTTATTCAGAAAAAGACAATATTCCTACTAAGCTGTTTACATATATATATATATATATATATATATCATTTTTAGAAATAAACATAGTAATAATAAATAGTTACTAAACTTGAGCATATTTACAATAAATTATGTTGTACATACTGTATGTTTCACATCGTAGTTTAAACACTAGATGTCGATTAAATTTATTAAATTGATCTCTGTCTTATTTTAACGTTATATTTTATGTATAATGGTAAAATTAAAATATCTAATTATATTTTATCATTATATTTGCATCGTAATCTTTTAAGTCTCCTTTAGACCATGAACAGAAACCAATATTTGGCAATTTCTGCCTGTTTTAACTTGAATTATCCACAGATTAACATCAAAAATATTTTTTGTTGACATGTGCTATATTAGAGTTTAAAAGTATTTAATTAATTAAAATAAAATTTGAGCGCGGCAGATACAGAAATACTTTCGGTGGACACACCAATGAGCAACATTAAATTGTTTTATATTTATTAAGATTTTTTATTGTTTTCTGTTCGAGTAACACAGATTTTCTTGCAGTTTAACTGGTTGAAAACTACACGTTTACTATTGTTTGTCCCTCGTTGTCACCACTCTGCAAGTTTTGCAAAACCATGTTCTTCAAGCTTTATCTTTTTTACGGCTTTTAATGGGCAAGCTGCCGTGAAAAAAAGAACAATTGAGACTCATACTCCTAATGACGCTGCAAAGAAAAGCTCCTAAAACCTGAATAATATCATCATATCACCCCATCCGAAAATGCTTCATTCTAAGTAAAGAATAATTCAGAATGTCCAGCTTTTTCATTACCCGTACTTGGAATAACCGTAAAATAATGTCCTGCACACATTGTTGGCCTAAATAAATGTCTCTCTGTCCTTTTCCAGATGAGGTGGTCTTTACTTTGGGAGAAGGAGCCTTTGGAAAAGTGGTGGAGTGCATCGACAGAGACAAGTAAGCTTGTGAAGAGATTCTCCGATCCAAATCTCTCCGATCGTAGAACTTTTCTGGTCTCCATCCTGATTTATTTTCTCTAACAGCCAGAAACCGAAGACAGTTTAATCATCCTGTAAACTGAAAGGCGTTAATGCGCTGTGTGTTCATCAGAGATGAACGTGTCGCCGTGAAGATCGTGAGGAACATCGAGTGTTTCAGTGAAGTGGCGAGGTCTGAGATCGCTGTGCTGGAGGAGATCAACATGCTGGATGACGACAACATATTGTGAGTGGAGCTGCAGACGAACTCTTAAATTTAAATTTGTAAATTTGTTAAGTAAAGGCGAGAAAATACATGAAAAGAAATGCACTGATCAACTTTGAGATTTTGTCTTCTTTCAGTTTAGTGGAAAGATTTATTTTACTATTTTGTCTACTTGCATCTGTAGATTTCTTCTAAATTCACCAAAAGTTAGCATTAGATAATGCCTCATTTGCATATTTAAACATAACATTTCAGAAAACTTGTAATACAAAACATTATTGTCTTAATGTCAGTAATGAACTGGTGAAGTTTCATGTTGATATCTATTAGTTCATTTTTTTTACCCTATCCACCTGTAGAGTCTTCTTCATGTCTGTAATTTAACTAAACATCTCTTTAAAGGCCGTTTTCTCTAAATGAGTTTGTTCTCAGACTCTGATCCAGAAATCTCCACTTCAGTAGCTCTTACATCCACCAAACTTTACACTTTCATTCCTAAATATATTCTGAAGGTTTCTACAGAGGGGTTTGTTCATACATCATTCAGAGCCTGATTTATACAACAATTTATGACTAAATACATAGAGAAAATAGGTTTTCATTTTTCTATGTCTGTTGGCAGTATTTTCTGATTTATGGAGTGAAACAAAGAGATATCCAAATGTTACAATGTAAAAATATTTGACTCTAATATGTCAACAAAATGAAACAAGAATTCTGAACCTGGCTTTATCAAATGTTCACATTTATGTTCTGGAAATGTATTAAAATGAGCACATATTTAATAAGTGAATGCCTCATTTGCATATTTAAACATAACATTTCAGAAAACTTGTAATACAAAATAAAATGGTCTTAACGTAAGTAATCAACTGGGAAAATGTCATGGTGATGTCTTTTAGTTTAATTTTTTACCCCATTCACCTGTGCTGTCTCCCTTTGATCTTCACCCGAGGGCTGAAGGTAACGCTTCTCCTCTGGATAACGGACCCTGACTCTCTCTCCTCCCAGTGCCTGTGTGAGGATGCTGGACTCGTTCAACCACGAGGGTCACGTGTGCATCGTGTTCGAGCTGCTCGGCCTCAGCACCTTCGAATTCCAGCGACTGAACGAGTGCCTTCCGTTCGGCGTGGAGCAGATCCGACACATGGCCTTCCAGATCTTCAGAGCCGTATGCTGTGAGTCCAGCGACCTCCGACCCCTGACCTCAGCGTTATCTGGTCATTTGGTTTCACGCATAAAAGTGACACCAAACCATCCACCTTTGATTTGTAATTATAAAAGAAAAAACATAATGTTGTAATTACAGCGTTAACTTTTACATCTTTGTTTAGTTTATCGTTCCCAATTTAAAAACATAGACATAACAGATAAATAATTAATTATAATAATAATTTCTTTCAGTGAAGAAATAGGATTTGAAGCCTCTACCTGTATAATATTAAAATGTCACAATATTACAAAATTATATATACAAAATGAATATACACAAGATATGACTCCGTAATACTGATGACAAAGTATTTTAACAAGGTGTGTGTGTGTGTGTGTGTGTGTGTGTGTGTGTGTGTGTGTGTGTGTGTGTTCCACAGTCCTGCATCGTAACAAGCTGACCCACACAGACCTGAAGCCGGAGAACATCCTGTTCGTCTGCTCCGACTACGACCTGGAGTTCAACCAAGAGACGGTAAACGCTTTGTTGCCAGCAAAATGAACATGTCGCACGGTCTCGTTTAAAGGTTCGCCAATTAGTGAGGCTGTGTGTGTGTGTGTGTGTGTGTGTGTGTGTGTGTGTGCGTGTGTGTGTTAGAAGTGTGAGGAGAGGAAGCTGAGGAGTCTGGATGTGAAGGTGGTGGATTTTGGCACCGCCACATTCGACCACGGACACCACGAATCCCTGGTGTCAACACGCCACTACCGAGCTCCAGAGGTCATACTGGGTACACGCATACACACACACACACACACACACACACACACGCACACACACACGCACATACACACGCACATAATGGTAATTTACGCCAAATGATCCGTGCTTCTGGTTTTAACTGAGTGTGTTTGTGCACAGATCTGGGCTGGAGCCAGTCGTGTGACGTTTGGAGTTTGGGCTGCGTTCTCATGGAGTTTTACCTGGGACACTCACTCTTCCAGGTACACACACACACACACTCGCGCACACTCACTCACACATACACACACACACACACACACACACACACACACACACAGAGAAACAGTAGTGAGTTTTTCTATCCTGCCTGTTGTTTCAGACCCACGACAGTAGAGAACATCTGGCCATGATGGAGAGAGTCCTGGGACCGATTCCCGTCCACCTGCTGAAACAGACCAGGTAACCAAGTCCTCCCAGACCAGTTAGGACTGGGTCTTTCCCTAAACTTCACTAATTATTCCACAATGTTTTCTTACACCTAACTAAGTATTTCACGATCTTTTCCTAAACCTGACTATTTCACTATCTTTTCTTGAACCTAACTAAATATTTTACGATCTTTTCTTCAACCTATTTAATTATTTTACGATCTTTTCTTAAACCTAACTAAGTATTTCATCATCTTTTCCTAAACCTAACTAAGTATTTCACGATCTTTTCCTAAACCTGACTATTTTACGATCTTTTCTTAAACCAAACTAAATATTTCACAATCTTTCCTAAACCTGATTAAGTGTTTCACGATCTTTTCCTAAACCTAACTAAGTATTTCACGATCTTTTCCTAAGCCTGATTATTTTACGATCTTTTCTTAAACCTAACTACATATTTTACAATCTTGTCTTAAACCTAACTACATATTTCATCATCTTTTCCTAAACCTAACTAAGTATTTCATCATCTTTTCCTAAACCTGACTATTTCACAATCTTTCCTTGAACCTAACTAAATATTTCACGATCTTTTCCTAAACCTAACTAAATATTTTACGATGTTTTCCTAAACCTAACTAAATATTTTACGATGTTTTCCTAAGCCTAACTAAGTATTTCACCATATTTTTGTAGAAAGCAGCATTATGTGCACAACGAGCGTCTGAGTTGGGACGAGCAGAGCTCCTCTGACGACTACATCAGGAAACACTGTAAACCTCTCAAGGTACACAAACCACAATCAGCCAATCAGCTGCAGCCGCGAGGAAGCAGCAGTAAACTAAAGAGTAACAGTCCTGTTTCTCTCACAGCAGCACATGCAGAGGAAGAGCGAGGATGAGAAGCAGCTGTTCGACCTGCTCAGCTGCATGTTGGAGTACGACGTCTACAGACGGATCACGCTGGAGGAGGCGCTGTGGCACCCGTTCTTCAGCTCGCTGAGGATGAAGAAGCAGCGCAGCTAGCACACACACACACACACACACACACACACACACACACACACGCACACACACATACATTCAACATTTACCTCAGGCTGTAATTTAAAGGTACAGTGAGGAACTTTTACCTGGTTGTGAAACAGTCTCAGTTTAGTCCTGGTCCTCTATAGACCTCCACCGGTAAACGAGACCATCAGAGAGAAGATGGTCTGGTTCTAGAGAGTTCTTCTTAAAGCTCCTCACCAGAGCCACCGGGTCGGATTCTGGTGAAACCAGATGACATCATGCAGGTTCACCAGAACCTCCTTCAGCTCAGACTCCAGCAGAGGCCAGTCCACCGTGGACAGACCCAGATCCAGCTTCACCTGCAGCCTCGGACCTGCAGTCTGGAGCTCCGGACGGAGGTGGAGAGCTCAGCTCCCGGCAGCAGCAGCGTCTCCTCCTCCTCCTCCTCCTCCTCCTCCTCCTCCTCCTCCTCCTCCTCCAGGAGCAGAGCTTCTCCTTTCTCGGAGCCGACACCGACACCACGCTGCTGGAGACCCAGGACATATTGCTGGACCAGCTGGAGGGAAGGGGGGCACGGGAGAACCAGAACCAGGACTGAGAGGGGCAGACTGTCAGACCCTGCTGCAGTAAAATTAGGTTTTCTAAAGGGACCCTGGTGCTCTGAAACTCTACCACTTCTGTCCACAGGGGGTGCTAGAATCAACACTAAATTAAAGTTCCTCGTAGAAACTGCCATACAAAACTGTTTCGGTTTGCAGTTTGGAGTTGATGAGTTTGATTATTTTCAGAGAGCATTCCTGTCTACTTGAAGTCCTTTTTTAAAATCCCATTATGATCCAGCATGTTATATTTCTGTGTTCACCGTCATTGATTCATTATTGTATTCATATGTTGCATTTTTATGTGTCTTGATTCTGTTTTACCACTATTTACTCCTGCTCATCACAGGTGAGTAGACTAGCCAAACTTTAATTAAATAAAAGTATTGTTACCCTGACATGAAGTCTTTTTAATAACTTTTTTTAATAACCAAAAATATTGACATTAAATTTGACCATATTTCTGTTATTTGTGATAACGTTGTTCTCTCTAACGTTATTACTGGCATTATTCTACCATCCAACAAAGCAATTCAAAAAGGAAATGGAGAAGCTTCTCACAGGCGGAAACATTCAAAAATGAATTGTCGATGGTGAAACAGCTAAACTTAAAAACTAAAAACTAAACTAAAGATGCAATCTGTTTGTCTTTGCATGGCACACATATTGCATGATAAGTTGATTTCTTGTATTTTAAAGAAAGAAACAGGATCTTATCTTAAGATAAACTGAAAACACGACAAGAAGAACCACCACGTCTCGTATGTACTGTCGGAGCAAGACACAGACTTCGTGGTGCTTTGTGGTCATTTTGTGTCTCTTCATAATCATTTTGTGTTTTTGTCATTTTGTGTCTATTTGTAATAATTTTGTGTTTTTTGTCATTTTGTGTCTCTTTGTAATAATTTTGTGTCTCTTTGTAATAATTTTGTGTTTTTTGTCATTTTGTGTCTCTTTGTAATAATTTTGTGTCTCTTTGTAATAATTTTGCGTTTTTTGTCATTTTGTGTCTCTTTGTAATAATTTTGTGTCTCTTTGTAATAATTTTGTGTTTCTGTCATTTTGTGTCTCTTTGTAATCCTTTTGTGTCTCTTTGTAATCCTTTTGTGTCTCTTTGTAATCCTTTTGTGTCTCTTTGTAATCCTTTTGTGTCTCTTTGTAATCCTTTTGTGACTCTTTGTAATCATTTAGTGTTTTTTGTCATTTAGTGTCTCTTTGTAATCATTTTGTGTTTTTTGTCATTTAGTGTCTCTATGTAATCATTTTTTTGTGTTTTTTGTCATTTTGTGTCTCTTTGTAATCATTTAGTTGTTTCTTTTTGTCATTTTGTGTCTCTTTGTTGTCATTTAGTAGTAATCCATCCATATATGTAGTATTGGAACTGGGACTAATGCTGAGAAGACATGAGAGTGTTCATGCGTTATTCCAAGGTGAATGCACAAAGACAGCATGATCCTGCTGAAGATATATATACACTCTACCTTCATGCAGACACTGCAGTCTGTCAGTCTAAAGTAAACATGTCTAACTGCTTTGTTGAAACAGGCTGACATTTATCAAGATTCAAGCAGCCGAGGAAGTTTCCATGACCAAATATTTATCCAGCTATGAAAAAGTCTCGTCTGTTATCTAAGAACCATCAGTTTAAAGCTCCTAAATCACATGTAATAAAGCAGTATAAAATAAAGCATGTCCGAGGGCCAAGGCATACAGTTTATGCATTATGTTGTGGGTTCCAGCCTGTCTCGTGACCTTTGCTGCCTCAATTTACTACACAGAGGAGATAACAAACATTTAGTGCCAAAATACAGCGATTTATAGAGAAAATGCAGGACTCGAATGCTTTAGTTTATTTTTTTTGGTGGTTATTGTGGACATTTTTAACTGTACTGTTAGTTTTGGTGTCTTTGAGGTCAAAATGAGGCTTTATGGTGAAGCTTCTGGAGATGGTCTCATTTAGTAACTTGGTACTTTAGCTGAGCTGCTAATTGGATGTATTTCATTTTTAATATTTACATTTTGCTTTTTAAATGCTGAACAGGGTTGCCAGATTGGGCCGACAAAAAGCAGCCCAATCAGAGCCTCGAACGTCATAAAAGCATCCCAGTTTTTAATTTTCAGGCTTAAATTCAACTTAAATTTCCCCTCATATTCTTTACCAAAGAAAAGTACACAAAACACACCACACACCAAAGAGGTACTGATCTGAAGCAAACCTTTAATTAAGACTTTAGTTTTTTCTTTTTTCATCCCTGTTTTATAACATCACAACCCACTTTCTTGTTGGGGTTTCCCTCGGCTGCACAGTGTCCTCTGCAAATTTCTGCGGGACATCAGACCGATAAACTGCGGTTCTGAAAAGTATCTAAAAGCTGCATTATCTCTCCTGACCACCAGGGGGCAACTCCTCTGGTTGTATAGACGTCTATAGAAAATGACTCTACTTCTCTCTTGATTTATTCCCTCAGTAAACATTGTAAACATGAGTTTATGGTCTCAATCTCCGGTTTCAAGTCTTCTTCAATACAGCATGATGTTCATTTAGTAAATTATGGCCCATTTAGAGTCAAACAGACCATAAAGCACGGTATGCTTTAGGGCGGGGCTACAAGGTGATTGACAGGTCGCTGAAGAAGATTTGAAACTAGAGATTGAGACCATAAACTCATGTTTACAATGTTTACTGAGGTAATAAATCAAGTGAGAAGTAGAGTCATTTTCTCATAGACTTCTATACAACAAGAGGAGTCACCCCCTGATGGACATTAGAGAGGATGCAGGTTAAAGACACTTCAGCATTGGTTTCATCTTCAGAACCGGAAGTATGCAGCCTGATTAGTTTCTGAAGTCATGGTGATAGATGGTCCGAAAACTACAGTTGACTTTCTTTGTTGTCGGATTGGGTTTATACCTCAAGGAATGGGTATAAATCAGGTCAGACAATGACTTGTCCGTGTGGTTCATAATGAGTGTACCATTACAAATTCTATACGGAAAGTACAGACCTGTATTTTAGACATCACATTGATATTAATGCCATCTTTTTGTTGCCACTGTTTCTTTCACAAGCTGCTGGTGGCAGATAGTGGCACAGTGTGTGCCTTGTCGTTGCCGATGATCGGCCTCAACAGCGACGGGTTGAGGGTTTCTCCACCAGAAGCACCGGCTTGAGTCAACACAGGTGGCTGCGGGTCAAACCTCACTGTGACACCTGGTGGTCCAGCGGCCAGCGACCTGCCTGTCAAGCAGGAAAACATGGCCGCCAACTGCAGCCGCACCTCCTTTTGCCAGAAGGCGTACACCAGAGGGTTGATGAGGGAGTTGGACAGCCCCAAAAGCCACAGATGATTCTCCAACACGCTGGTGAGTTTGCAGCTTTCACACAGAAGGTGCACTATGCACACCACAAAGAAGGGGCACCACAGGACCAAGAAGCAGCCCACCAGCACCCCCACTGTCCTCAGGGCCTTGACATGGCTCCAGTAATGGCTCCTCAGCTGCTGGTGGTGGTGGTGGTGGTGATGATGCTCGTAGTGTTGATGGTTAACCGTCCTGGATCCAGCTTGCCTGACTTGGCAGATCTGCTTCTGGTGGCTGCAGGCGATCTTCAGGATGTCCAGGTAGATGTAAAGGAACACGGAGAGCACGGGGAAGAAGCAGGTGCTGAACAGCACGATCATGCCCACCTGGTGGATGACGGAGAAGAAGGCACAGAAGCCGGAGTACCCGTCCGCCTGCAGCTGCCGAACCATGACTGAGGAACAGAGGACATGGGTTATTTGACATACGACACTCTTGGACTCTCAAGAAAAACAGTCCTCAAAGATCATTAACATGCTTATAAACCTCCAAACTCGTAAAATACTTATTTACGTACTAATACTTGAAAAAATCGTGGAATACTTTTTTAGCTTCAGGCAACAAAACGAATTGATTAGGTTTCGGAAAAGATCGTAAAATACTTATTTAGGTTTAGGAAAATGATCGTGAAATACTTCGATAAGTTTAGGAAAAGATTGTAAAATACTTTACGGTTCAAGCAACAAAACTTCTTGGTTAGGTTTCGGAAAAGATCGTAAAATACTTATTTAGGTTTAGGAAAAGATCGTGAAATATTTCGTTAGGTTTAGGCAACAAAACTGCTTAGTTAGGGTTAGTAAAAGATTGGGGTTTGATTTCAAATAACTAAGGACGTGGCTTAACTGAAGTATGCAACTTACGTGACAAATCCATTAACGTTGACTTCTTGTTTCACATGTGCCACAAACAGACCATTTTTTCTGCCCCGTGTGGGGTTTTGTAGTCTTTACACGCATAATTTTTCGTAAATATACTGTAGCTACGAACGCTGTATGAGCCTGATGTTTTTCAAGTCTCACCTGGCAAGAATCCCATCGTGAGGGAGCTGATCCACAGAGCCAGCAGCGACCCGACCGCTGTCCCCTTCCCAGACAGCTGGGAGTACCGCAGCGGCATCTTGATGGCTGCGTAGCGGTCGAGCGAGATCAGGAACATGGACATGATGGACGCCGTGCAGGGCGACGTCACGAAGGCCATCCGCATCAAACACCGGGCCTTGCCCTGAGCGTTCGGCGTGGCGTTGGTGGGCGGATCAGCGGGGGCGAGGCTCCGCTGGTTCTGAGCAACATTGTTGCTGTTGAAGTCCTCCGCGGCCAGGCCCGTGATGGCCACACCCACCAGGGCGTCGGCCAGCGCCAAGTTGAGGACGAAGCACCAGCTCTGGCTTCTCTTTTTAAGGAGCAGCTTAAGTAGAGCAGCTGCCACCAGCAGGTTGGTGGAGATGATGAAGCAGGAGGCGATGCTCAGGATCGCGCCCATCACCCGCGCCCTCACGTAGCTTGGCCCCACCGGCTCGTCGGGAGTCATGCTAACAACGGGCTCGGCGCTCGCTTGTCCACTCAAATATGACATGTTGGTGACAAAAAAATATATTTTAAGGGGAAATCCACAAAGATGACATTGCCTTTACGGCCGTTGTTGGCACAGAAACAAAAAAATCTAAGAACTCCAAGAGCTCCGACATGTGACAGCACTTCATTGGCTGAGGAGAGCCACGCTGGTGTGATCACCGCGACACGAAGAGTCCTGTGTTTCGTTGATCCGGTGTCGTGTAACGTTTCCACGGTGACTCATATCAAAGTTTAAGGACGATAATCTGTTGCTCAAACATCCATTCGATCTAACCGGTCTCACCTGTGTCTGTAGAACCCCGTCAACAAATGCAGAAAGACAGAAACACTCACAGCACTATCAGCAGGTCTTGCCTGTCCCCTCCCCTCTCACACACACACACACACACACACACACACACACACACATACACACACACACATTGTCTATAGACACACACCAGCACACACGCACATGCAAACCCTTCCGCTACTCATCAGTTACTGCTGGATTGACCCTTGTCCCAGCTCCCAGCAGGAAAATCTCTATTTTTAAACATCTACTTATCATTTTTAATCAAGAATATATATTTTTAAACTAAAGCTCGGTTGGTGTGAATGCGCCATAAAGTATACATAACTGAATATATCTTTATTTAACATGTTTCCATTAACACAAATGAATTAAAGAAGATAAAGAAGATAATAATGAATCAAGCATGATGATCTATGATGGAATTTGCTGCCTCATAGATATCACTATGAAATGTTTTTACATATTAGAGTCAAAGGTTTTTACAAACGCAATTTTAGATATCTCTTGGTATCACTTTATAAATCAGAAAATACTGTAAAAACCTTCAGAACATATTTCGGAATGAAAGTGTAAAGTTTGGTGGATGTAAGAGCTACTGAAGTGGAGATTTCTGGATCAGAGTCTGAGAACAAACTCATTTAGAGAAAACGGCCTTTAAAGAGATGTTTAGTTAAATTACAGACATTTTGAACACACTACAGGTGAATAGGGTAAAAAAAACAACTAAAAGATATAAACATGAAACTTCAACAGTTCATCACTGACATTAGGACAATAAGTTCTCTGAAATGGTATATTTAAATATGCAAATTACGCATTATCTAATGGTACCTTTTGGTGAATTTAGGAGAAATCCACAGACGCAAGTAAATAAAATAGTAAAATAAATCTTTCCACTAAACTGAAAGAAGACTTGTGATGAAAGTAAAAATTTTCTATGAATGAAACATTCTTATTCTTTGGTAATGGGGAGTGGCAGAATGAATATAGTGGACATTTTGCTTTCTGCAACAGTAACATTCAGGTTTAGTTTTTTCCATGTGGATGGAAACATACCTGGAGGGCTCCTGGTGGTCTTTGCACTCCTGTATGTGCTGTATTGATGAGAGATAGTGTTAATAAAACAGCAGGAAGTTTACTAAAAACCCATTCACTGACATAACACACACACAGTGTGTGTGTGCTGTGCAGAGCTGAATGGGTTTAGTTAAACTCTAACCCGGCTGGCTGCTGTCCCGCTCCGGCCCCAGAGTCCTCAGGAGAGACATATGGCCTGAGTGGACCATTTTCCACTAAGATTCACACACAAATAGATCTGGTTAATGATGCTTTCTCATTAGCTGCAAACACTCAGAGCATCACCTGGCAGTGAATAGCAGTTACAGTCTGTCAGAAAAATACGAGGGACAGGAGATATTTAATCTATAATTAGCCTTGATGGAGTGTATGACCAATAACCTTTTTGGTTTCTTTATTAAAGTTACAGTGAGGAACTTTTATCAGGTAATGAACCAGTCTCAGTTTAGTCCTGGTCCTCTATAGACCTCCATCAGTAAACGAGACCATCAGAGCGAAGATGGTCTGGTTCTATAGAGTTCTTCTTAAAGCTCCTCATCGGACCCACCGGTCGGATTCTGGTGAAACCAGATGACATCATGCAGGAAACTCCTTCAGCTCAGACTCCAGCAGAGACCAGTCCACCGTGGAGAGACCCAGATCCAGTAGAGACCAGTCCACCGTGGACAGACCCAGATCTTCACCTGCAGCCTTGGACGTTGGAGCTTCGGAGGGAGGAGGAGAGCTCAGCTTCCGGCAGCAGCAGCGTCTCCTCCTCCTCCTCCTCCTCCTTTTCTTTCTCCTCCTCCTCCTCCTCCAGGAGCAGAGCTTCTCCTCTCTGGGAGCCGACACCAACACCACGATGCTGGAGACCCAGGACGTGTTGCTGGACCAGCTGGAGGGAAGGGGGGCACGGGAGAACCAGAACCAGGACTGAGAGGGGCAGACTGTCAGACCCTGCTGCAGTACAATGAGAGGTTTTCTAAAGGGAGTCTAGTGCTCAGAGACACTACTACTTTAGTCCACAGGGGGCGCCAGAATCAACACAAAATGAAAGTTCCTTGTAGTAACTTTAACAATGTCAAATACTAGCTTTTCATGACTTTTCATCTAAAGCCCATCATCAGATCACAACTTAATTTTGTCCAATACTTTGGTTTATGATCAAACCTGTATGACGAATGATGTCATCAGCCTCAACTGCACCTTTTGTTTAGTGCTAACTGGTATGTTAACACGCTAAATATGCTGAACTTGGTAAACAGCATCTTTGTAACCATGTTTTCACAACCTCCAGGTCAGACTTCTCACTTGATTCATCACCTCAGTAAACATTGTAAACATTAGTTTATGGTCTCAATCTCTAGTTTGACTTCTTGTTTCACATGGGGAACGAACAGCAGCCTCCTGGATGAAAGATCTATTTTCTCAAATGCCTTGTGAGTGGGTTTTTTTTCCAGTCTTTATACTTTATACTTATACTTGGTTTATGGTTACGTGGACTACAAACACATTTATTTCTTGGGATATCTACTAATTACAGCGCATCACTTCCTCATTTACATCGTCATATTTCGCTCAAACTGCAATGATAGTTGCGTCATTAAATATAAATGAATGAAGCTCCCCGATGTGTCATTTTGAAAGTGCATGAGAGAAAAAACAAGGAGAAAAAAAGAATAAAAAGATGGTTATTATATAAAGAAAATGTAAAAAAAGGGAATTGCATTGAGCTGCAAAACTTCAAGTGTTGTAAAATCTTCTGTGAATTCGCCACAAATCAGCAATTCATTCTTTGTGAGTCTTTGTTAGATTTTGAAAAGGTGCATTTGTCATTAAATCAGACGCTGAGTCTACGACCCGCTGAGTAAAAGAACCTCAAACCTCAACACAACAATCCCAGCCAGCAGCGGTTCAATGTGAGTCCACCACCTGTGAGGAAAGATACTCTTTTTTAATACCCCCCTTCCCTCCCAGCAAACCAAAATAACTCCAACAGACGCACAATGTAGGAATGTTATTCACCCCTGCTAGACCTTTCAGGACCTTTCAAAACAAAGCGTGTGTCAGCAGTAATTGTGCCCGGTGCCCAGCAGCACCCAGGGGTTCCTGTTTACACCTCTGCCAACGCCACCCTCCAAACTGCTCCCACGAATTCTTGTAACTCCACCTGGGATCTGTTTCCAAGAAGCCGGGGCGTGTGTTTGATTTCATCCAAAGTGAGGAGTTTTTTTTCCAGTTTTGGAAGATCAATCTATCAGGAAAGAGTTCTTCTCCACAGGATTGTTAAGGTAATGATGATGATGATGATGATGATGATGATGATGATGTTATGTGAGTGATGTTTTCAGGGTGGTTTGTGGCCTTAGGCAAAAGCTGGGGTTTTTAGCCGCTGTTTCCCATTGTGATTCAGCAGAGTTTGAGTCCCTGTCTACACCACAGACTGTATAAGTGGACGTAATCATCGTGACGTCGCCCATTGGTTTGTGGACTGATGTTTTAAAACCACAAGTTAGGCGAGTTAGGCGAGTTAGGCGAGTTAGGCGATTTCGACATCTTGGCTTTTTTGCAACTGATGAACATAAATTACCATATTTGGAATGCGGAGGTAGCAGCAGCGACCTGTCAATCACAGTAAGCCTGCCCTAAAGCAAAGTCTTAAAGCTGCATTCTCTCTAATGTCCATCAGGGGGCGACTCCTCTGGTTGTATAGAAGTCTATGAGAAAATGAATCTACTTCTCTCTTGATTTATTCCCTCATTAAATATTGTAAACATGAGTTTATGGTCTCAATCTCTAGTTATAAGGCTTCTTCAATACAGTATAGCATGATGTTCATTTCTTAAATTATGGCCCATTTAGAGTCTAACAGACCCTAAAGCCGGGTATGCTTTAGGGGCGGGGCTACCTTGTGATTGACAGGTCTCTACCATGGTGTTGACCGGTCTGTTGTCTGTGTTTTTGTCTTACAATCTTAACTCTTTCACAGTGAGTTTTCACTTCATGAAAGTTAACTGTAGCATTTTGGTCTCCTAAAAATGTCTCATTCAGCATTTCTTTTGTCCATAAACCAATTGGTGACATTACGGCGACAACTTCCACTTCTTAAATAAACACATGGCAGACTTTCAAAATAAGAGCCCAAGAAAGAGTGTTGTTTCTTTCAACTTTGTGTTGAGTAATTTGTCTGTTCATATTTTGCTTCACACAATGTGGGAGTGGTTTATTTGTGTTTCTATCAGACTGAAGATGTCCTTAAAGCGACGGCTGCTGTCCATGTTGTTGTGCTGTGTTTACTGCGTGGCCTCGCTCTTCTGCCTCCAACCGAACCGCAACAACTGCTTCTCCAACGGAGCTCGGTGAGTCTGTGTGTTAAACACTCACAAACGTTTTGTTACAGAAAACCAGAGTTTTGGGGTATTTATATATAGACGTTAATATATTTTAAAAACACACTGTTGCATGCATGTTAGTATAGTGTCCTCTTCATACTGTATTAAAAGTTGTACTACAGTGAAGGCTCACTTAGAAGCCTCTCAGAGGGTTCTACCTAGAACCCACAATAAAGGGTCATACCTAGAACCATCTGTGAAAAGTTCCACCCAGAATTCTTCTATGGTTTACTGGTTCTAGCCAGAAACTTTACACTTTCTAGGGGCGCTAACAAGAACCCACCCAGGAGATTTTGAGAACCCATTTGTATTTTTTAAAGGGTTTTCTCTAGAACATATTTGTATTTCAAAGGAGCTCTTTAAGTTAACCAGGGGGTTCTACCGAGAACCCTTTTATATTTCAAGGGTTTTCTCTTGAAGTTGCCCAGTAGGTTCTACCCAGAACCCTTTTATATTCCATGGGTTTCTTCTAGAACCCAACCAAATATTTCAAGGGTTACCTATAGAATCTACCCAGAGGGTTCTAACAAGAACCCTTGTATATGTCAAGGGTTTTCTCTAGAAGTCACCCAGAGGGTTCCACTGAGAACCCTTTTATATTTCAAGTGTTTTCTCCAGAAGTCCCCCAGAGGGTTCCACTGAGAACCCTTTTATATGTCAAGGGTTTCTTCTTGAACCAAACCAGAGGGTTCTACCGAGAACTCATTTCAAGGTATTCCCCTAGAACCACACGTTGTAGGTGTTCCCTTTTAACAATCATGCTTTCAACAATCCTTGAAGAACTCTTTCTTCGAAAAAGGGTCCTTTGGATGAAAAGGGTTCTTAATGGAACCCTTGGTCTTACAAAGGCCTTTTCAAGGGTTCTTTGTAAGACTAAGTATTTTCATCCAAAGAACCTTTTAAAAACCCTTTATTCAAAAAAGAGTCCTCAAGAAGTAAAGGATCCTGGGTAGAACCTCAGGCCCTTCAGGAACAACCTGTCTTACTACTAAGAACATACATTTCTCTGGCTTTTATTGTGAAAGGTAAGAGCCAAAGGAGTGAATCTGATTCGCTCTGCCTTTGTCGCGGTTGAAAGGCGTAATAAAGTCTGCCATCTTGGTTTTGGACTACGAAGCCTCCATGTTGTCCGTTCCTCACAACGTGATTGGTTGATGCCTTTGTTAGCGGTGCAAAAGCTCAGAAAATGTGACCTCACGCTGAGGTTTCCTTTTTGCTGCTCCTTCCCTTTACTCCCTCCTGTTTCTTCTTTCCCACCCTCCTCTCTTTCTACATATCCACTCCTCTGTTCATTTCTCACTCTTCTTCTTAATTTCCCTCAGGAATCTGGCGTCAGTCGTCCAGCAGCTTTACCAGCGCGTCATCCGACTGATGCGCACCACTCTCTGATCAGCAGCGCTGCCTCTGTTGAAACCAAAAACCCGGGAACTGTCCCGCCACTGTGGCTGTTGACAGGTATGCCCTCCAGCGGCGCATCGGCGGTTAGAAGAGAAGAAGAAGAAACAGAAGAAGAGGAGTGGTCCCACTCCACTCTTGGAATTTGAAGTTTCCACCAACTGCTCTGCATTGGGCTCCAGCTACTGACTATATTTGAGATTAGGAAGCAAAGAGTGTCCGAATTTTTTTTTACTGACGTAGATTAACAATGTGGGTATCTGCTGTGTGAGATGCGGGTGAGGTGGAGAGGTGAGTCGTCTTTTAAAATGCATTTTGAGGGGTTAACTGCAAGCTTTTCAGTGGGCTTCAAACAAACATACTTAGTCTTCACAGGTCCATCTTTTGGTAAAAAAACGACCCAAAGTCATCATGCATTAATTCATTTTCAAGACAATCTTCTGATATAGTCCAAAAGGGATAATCAGTGTCAATCCAAAATGCAGTCGAACCTAGGCTGCTACTCCGTCAAGGTGTCAGTTACGTTACCATGGAGCCCACACTGCCACTAACTGCACTCCCTGAAGAAATATTATCCAACTTTTGGAAACAATAAATATCGATTTCAGAAGGAAGCAGGCAGAAGGATCTACAATATGTGTTTGAAGGATATGTCCAGGATATCAAACTGATTCGGCAATGAAAACAGGTTAAAAGATAAAGACAGAAGCTAAAGTATAAAGGTGAACCACCACATCACCTGGTGATCCAGACGGAAGAAAATAAAATTAAGGAACAAGACTGTTCCTCTTTATTCACTGTTACAATCATTAAAATACATTCATTATACCTTCAGTAGCTAGTGTAGCATAGACGTGCTAACGCTAGTTAATAATCTGCTAACGTATTCTGAAACGTGACGTTTTAGAAAAGTATATCTCCTTCTGACCTCTCCAGGCTTCCTCACCTGCATACCTTCTGAAGTTTCGGCTACAAAAACGACCATAAAAGGTTGAACGTGTGCGATTTGGCGCCATCTAGCGGTGAGGTTGCAGATCGCAACCGACTCAAACTTCTCCCGTGTCGGAGAACTACGACAGCCTGACGCGAAAACGCAAATGGCTTATCTAGAGCTCGTCTATGGTTTGTCCGTTCTGGGCCACTGTAGAAACATGGCAGCATGACAGAGAACCCGCTCCTTATGTAGATATAAACGACTCATTCTAAGCTAACAAAAACACAACGATTCTTATTTTCAGGTGATTATACACACACAAAAAAACATACTTAATAATGCAGAATCACATTTCTGCTACATTGTGCCCCTATAAGAGTTAATTGATCCAAATGACAAAGACAAAAAAAGTTTTTTTTTTTACTTACTTCCTGTTGGTTTTGGTTTCATTCATGCATTTTTTGTGATATATATGAGATTTGTGCTTCAACACCAATATAATTGAGGTGAATGGAATTTAGTTTGTGGTGCTCAAGGCAATCTAAAATGTTTCTATGGTAGAACATTTTGGGCCATTTGAACAAAACAACTGCAGACGTTTTGTTTTGCTGAGGATAGTCTTGCTTATCTGTTTATTTAGTGGTGTCAGAAAAGATGGGTGCTTTGGTCGTAACAGGCGAGAGGTCAACTGAAGGTTAAAAAGCTGCTTGTCTGAATTAGAATTTGTTTGTTTTTTAATCCAAGAAGAAGAAGGAAGGTGAAGGAGTAAAACCGGATTAGGGAGACGACTATAAACTGAAATATGAAAAGAAACATTTGTGTACATATTTGTGAGGTGACAACTTTTCTTTTTCACATTTTTGTATGAACTGAGTGAATGTGTAACACTCCCTCCATCATTAACCACTCCACTCAGGAGGTTATGGTAAAAAACAACAACAACAACAACAACAACAACAACAACAACAACAACAACAAGGTGTTCTCAGTTGAGAGATAAATGAATTTATGACAGTTGTCTACGTGGCTGACAGGATTGATGACTAGCTTTATGACCTATTTCCCATTTAAGGACAGCAGGTGTGTCCGGATAATATTATTTTTTAAATAATATAAACAGATCCTCTTTATTCACATAAATAAAACAAAAATAAATTTCTTAAAAAAACCTTCTTGTCATTCATCTTTTTTTTATATTACAAAGTTCGTTTAATTTTCCATCTTATTATGGCATTCTGTCTCTGATTTTATATTAATTCTAATTCTATTTTCCTTCATAATAAAGCCCTTTGGGCTGTATTTCTTGTATTAAAGGTACTGCACAGTACAATACAGTTCTATATTATTAATATCACTATTATTATTATTACTATTCAGTGTATTTAGTTTTCCATCTTATGTTATGAATTCTAATTCATTTTATTTTTATATTACAAAGTGTGTTTAATTTCCATCTTATTTTCCATTAATTACAGCATTTTGTCTATTTTAGGTCTATTTTTCTTTAGAATAAAGCCCTTTGTGCTGTATTTTCTTGTATTAAAAGTGCTAACAGAATAAAGTTTAATAATATTAATATCACTATTATTATTAATATTAATATTAATATTAATATTAATATTAATATTATTATTATTATTATAACTATATAATTCAACAAAGGCCCAAACTAAGGAGAAAATAACTGATAATGGGAGTTTAACTAACTCCAGAAGATGGCGGTAGCGAGTGTGTCTGCTGCCGTTTAACCTCAAAGAAGAAGAAGAAGAAGAAGAAGAACAGAAGAGAAGTAGAAGAAGAAGAAGAAAAATAAGCTCGTTTCAGGTTTATTTGACATTAGCTGAAGCTGAAAGACTTTTTATTCTACTTTATTAAAGTCAGGCTGTGTGTGACGTAATGGAAACCAACTGAACTTAGCAGCCCGTGGACTCCATCGACTCAACAGGTGCGTGACGTGTAGCTTGGTAACTAGTAACGGTTAACTGCCTAGTTACTAACCGTTAGCTTAGCAACGGTTAACGGTTGTAACGGACATTTCTAATTAACTGCAAACACGCGATTTTTTTAGCTTTTTTTAATTTATTTTTTTTAAATAATTATTTATGTATCGTCTCTTTTGATATCATGACAAACGTTGAGGATAATACATAACTTTAATTTAATTTTCGGGACACTGTTGCTATCAACGGACGGGTCATTCGTAGCCCGCCCCCTGCCCGCTCGCATCAGCCAATTAAACTGCTTAGAATTATGTTGATTGAATGAACTCGCAGCCAATGGCGAGCCCCGGCTACAACTATGACGTCTCTCTCTCGCTCGCGCGCTCTCAGCGCAGCGGCCCCGCCCCTTCCCCGCTCGCATCAGCCGATCAAATCACTTCGAATTCTTTTGAGCGACTGAAAGCGCAGCCAATGGCGAGCCCCGGCTACCGCTATGACGTCACGCTCGCTCTCTCTCTCTGCGCGCTACTCGGCACAGCGGGCGTCTCTCTCTTTCCGGCGCAGTTCGCTGGGGATGCTGATGCTGCGGAGCCTCGCTGATTTGTAAGCATCGCTCTCGGTCCTCCGCCGCTTGTCGCCATGTTGTATTGCCTGAGGTTGCAGACCTGCGTTGACCTCTGTCTGGGCTGCCTGCTGTTGTGTTTAGCAGTGGGGCTGCAGCAGGTGGACGCAGCCGCAGCCGCCCCCGCGGAGATGGTCAGCCTGAACTGGAAGCCGTTCATCTACGGAGGGATGGCCTCGATTGTCGCAGAATTCGGTAGGCTACGTGATGCACCACCACACACAGATATCATGCATATATTTTATTTATTTTTTATAACGTCACTGCAGCACATTTCACTGCAAATAGTCTTTGTTTTTGCAGACCCAGGAAAATGTTGCATCAGCTGAATGCACATCAAAGCTCTTTGGTGCACATTTTGTCTGTCCTGCACCTGCAGATGTACCCGATTCACCCAAGTTAGAAATCAGGTCAGGTTGCTGGTGCACGTCCACACTGCACACTTACTTTATAGCGTAATTTAAATAGTGGCACGGTAATTAAACTGGCAGTTAGTACCCATCGGGTTTAATCAGCACAGGACTATGATCAGTTAGGTAGACATATACTTTATTGTGCTTGTGGGAGAATTTGACATGGACCCGTCAACACGGGAAAATGAAAGGCATTAAAGAGTGCAGAAAAAGGGAATACAGACGATACTAATATAAACATACAGTTAACGTGTGCTGCAAGATGAATAAGATATATTACCCATTTCCCAAGTTGCAACTCTTTTTTTGCTCATCAAAGACATGAGCCAAACATTTTTAAGTTCTATTAGTTATTTTTTATATATATATTTATGTTGCTTTTCATTGTGTTTTTATATTTTTCTTGTGTTGCATAAAAAGCGAGAGGTTCCTGAATGGCAAATCTCACAAAAATCGTTTTGTTTTTCTTTCATTATAAAATATGTCATGCTCTGACTTGGATGTAAAGAACACAAGTGAAAACTTGGTCTACATAACAGTATGAATCTGAGATTTTATCAATATTTGGTGCAAAATATCCTTTATCAACTGCAACACTTCTACGACTCCACTACATTGATTTTCCTTTTCTATTACGATTGTCCTGTTGTTATTCTTATTCCTATATTTTTAATCCTCAGGGACCTTTCCCATTGACCTGACAAAGACTCGCTTACAGGTCCAGGGTCAGTCCCAGTACACGGAGGTGCGCTACAGAGGCATGTTCCACGCCCTCTTCAAGATCGGCAAGGAGGAGGGCATCCGAGCGCTCTACTCCGGGTACGGAAAATACTTTTTAGGTTCTGTACAAAGTCAAACACACTCTTTAGCCTCTGTGCGATTGCAGGAAGCTTCCCCGTGGAGGAGCTCACTACTGTACGACCACAGGGCCCCACGTCTAAATCAAGTTCTGGGGACATTTTACCCCCCATAAAAGGTCCTGGGTGTGGGGAAAAGTACAAGAACTCGTGTGCCGAGTACTCTAGTATCGATTAAGGGCCATTTTAGGACCAGGGAGGAGCATTTATTTTAGTTTGATAACATTAAAAGTGAAGAACCCATTTTTAAAAAGACGGAAAAGGAGATTCCTCCACTTTACTGTCACGCCTGTTAAACTCAGCGCATGATGCTCCGTGTGAATGGAAACAACTTGTGCAGCGATGAGCTTTTGCACTTTGTGGGTGTTTGAATCCCACTGCAGATTTGAAAGAAGCACAGTGGTACAGGAAATGTATTCCAGCTTCTCTTTGACTCTCAAGGCAGCGGCTGCGGTTCAAGTGATTAGGATTCATCTCTGCTTTTGAGAGATGAACAGTGAGCCTGGATTTCCGAACTCCTCAATAAGACGGAGATGTTGTTGCTTTGAACACAGCTCACCTCCGGGGTTAACGGTAACCAACATCCTTTCCTCCTCCTCTCAGGATTTCTCCCGCCCTGTTGAGACAAGCTTCTTACGGGACGATCAAGATAGGAACCTACAACTCCCTGAAGAGGCTGTTTGTTACTCATCCAGAAGGTGAGTGTTGTCTGCCTCTAACATCCCTGCTTCTGCCTTTCTGTTAACCTCTCCTTTTTAAAGTCTTTCATCTTAACGCTCTAAATCTACAGCCTGAAAACAGAGACGGAGACTATTCCCAGAACGGGAACCTTGAAAGCTTTTTTTCGACTATAAGAAACTTGTCTCTCGCTCAGGAGATGGCGAAACAATGCACCACAAGAGGTGGTTTGAATGATGCTGAGAGCGAGCGGCGCCGTAGATATAAAAAAAATCAGGGTTCCACAATATCATTGTGGAGCACCAACTAACTGTATTCATCATGATATGTTAATTCATCCTAAAATGTCTTTTCAAATGTCTTTCATTCAATTATTTTGAAGGTGTAGAGCGCTGGTACGGCATCATTTAACCCCATAAATCAATGGAAACTGTGAAATATTCTGATTATCTCAGTGGTTATTTGCAGAAAATATGCAATTCAAAATAGGAAATGCATTATTGTATTTTTATTTAATTACTTGCTTTGGTTTAAAAAAGGAATCTTGTCATTAGTAGTTTTATAATCTGTGTTAGGAAGTTAAACAGCTCATAATTCATCTCTAATATCTATTTTATAATCATGTGAAAACATCTCCTTAAAACTACTGGATTTATTTAAGTTTCTCACTCAAAAACAACATTTTACTAGATTACATTGAAAGTAAATGATAACGTTCCCATGATGTGTTCACATGTAATCTAGTAAAATAGTGTTAGTGATGAACTAGAATAAATCCAGATGTTTTCACATGAATATAAAATAGATATTAGAGATGAATTATGAGCTGTTTAACTTCCTAACACGCTCTCAGCTCATTATTAGACTTCACTAACACTAAGAATGACTATATTTGCTTTAATCCATAAACATATAATATTTTATTTCCTTATCATTTGAATTGTGTGTACTATAACAAAGTAAAAGTATAACATTTAGTATTTTTGATGGTTTACTGACTTCAGAGAGAATAAATAAATAAATATTCTGTATCCTGCTGTAATCAAACAACAAAGGGATTTATATCTGTCGATATGGATCATTAATGATCGGTTATTAGTATCGGCGGCAAAAAAAGTGATCGGTGATCTAAAAGTTATATATTCTCCCTTTTTTCTTTTGTGCTGATCCGATCCGTGACTCCGATCCGTGACACGATCCGAACCGTGAGTTTTATTAGTTGCACCACTATTTTGTAAATAATAAAAACAAGAGGTGCACAGCAGGTTGGCCTGGTGATGTTGGTGCATGCTCAACAGATTTCTGTACACCTCACTTCCACCAAACCAGGGTTGAATGTGTCGTGACCACCTTTTGTTGACCCGCCTGGAAGCAGATTGAGTGCGTTAACCCACCGGCACTAATTTGAAAGCTAAATAGGAGACAAAGAGCCTCCAGGAAGGAAGGAAGGGAGGGAGTGAGGGAGGGAGGGAGTGAGGGCAGTCAAAAAGAGAGGCGAGGGGGAGAACGAGAGGGAGTCGGGCAGCTGTAAGTGCCCCTGACATCTGACATCGATCTCAGGGGGAGAACAAATGATGACCTCATCGACATGATGGCTGTTCTGACGCTTCAAATCAGTCAAAGCTTAAGACAAGATGTGTGTGTGTGTGTGTGTGTGTGTGTGTGTGTGTGTGTGTGTGTGTGTGTGTGTGTGTGTGTGTCATGGCACAATTCAAACGGTATATTAAAAAAAAACATAATTTGTCGACACTAAAGCCCCATTATGCTTCACTTCTCTCTGTCGTTTGGTTTTGGGCTGTTGGTCCGACAAAACAAGACATTTGAAGAAGACGCGGTGACAACATGATCAATCCACAAAATGGATGAATGAATCGATAAGTATCGGTGGGTTGCAGCCCCTAAATCAGAGCAGTGGGTTGCCGATCATTACCATAAAAGGGATTTAATTATCACCGTTTGACCGCGTGTTAGTTGCTGTGCAGGTAAATCACGCACTAGTCCTTGTATCTACAGCATGCCCTGTAGTTAAAGAGAAGAAGTTCATTCAGTTCTTAGTTGTTTGGAGCCGTGGCGTTCGCTCAGAGAGCCACTTCAGTTATCAGCCTGATGGGTTCGCGCTTCATTTATCAGCGATTTACCGGCGCTGGACAGGAAGTGTGTGTGACCACTCTGTCTCCTCTTCTGCTCCCTTCCCGTCTGCTTCTTTTATTTGTCATTTCTCTTCTTCCCATTGACTGGTTCCTTCTTTATTCCCTCCCTCGCTTGTCCTTATGCTCCTCTCAATATTTCATGGCCAATTAGTATAACACGAGATAAATAATTTAAATGCTGGAGCAGATCGGGGAAGGAGAGCAGATCGGAGTGATTGATGGGAGTGAGAGAGTAAAGCTTTACGTTTGTTCTTCTATGGTTTGGTTTTCTTAAAGGAGTAGGTCGACATTTTTTGGAAAATATGGTAATTTGCTTGAGATGAGGAGGTTGATTTGTGTGTGAGTCTGATTTTAAGATGTGTTTTGCCTCAGAAGAGGCCGAGCTCTGGGGGGAGCTTTATGGGGGGATTATATGATGGAATAATTCACTTTAAGCACTAAAAGTCTTAATCTTAAAGTTTGTATTCAATTTATTTTTTATTTATTTGATTATTAGGGATGTCACAATAACCAATACGTTAAAAAAGAAAATTAGGTTTAGGCAACAAAACCTCTTAGTAAGATTTTGGAAAAACATCATGGTTTGGGCTTAAAATAACTACGTGGCGTAAATTTAGGCAACAAAAGCAACTTTTAGGTCTCGAACATTTTGGTTTGGGAAGCAACTACATTTCTGTCTCTGTGACGTCCTTCTGCATGGACAGGAATGAGACGGCTTTTTCTAAGTGCGTCGGCGCCGATGAATCAGGGCAAATGTCTTTTGTGCATTCGGTGTGCTTATTGAAAAGTATTGATTCTGAATCTAATGTGAAGAGTAGATCAGGGAGAGTCGAAGGAAAGGGAGCGAGGAGGGAATCTAATCAGGGGAGGAAGGGGTTTTGTTACTGAGGCTCAACTTCACCTTTTGTTAATGTCTGTGTTTTGCCAAAATACAGACGGGGGCTAATCAATGAAAGATGATCACTTGGATCAGTGATGAGCTGAGAATGGAGTTTAAAGATTTAACATTTTCTTGCTGCTCAAGAATAATAAGGAAATGTTGATTATTTTCCTAATGAATTGTCTTTTTTCTCACAAGATAATCAAAAGGAACTGATAAGAGTATCCTAACGATACCCGTCTCCAGAGGGATGTAAGCTACGTTATTATGTGGTGAAATAACTTTACTAAATCATCTGATCTTTTAAAAGATCTTTTTAAGACTCACATTAAGAGCGTGTTGAAAACAACACTATTAAGAACTCAGTGTGTTTTACATCATGTTTTGATATCCGAACATGTGCGTTAATTCATATTTCTTGTCTCTTTCAGACGAGACGATGGTCATCAACGTCTTCTGCGGCGTCGTGTCTGGAGTCCTGTCCTCTTCTCTGGCCAACCCCACCGACGTCCTCAAGGTGACCCTTAATGCTGGGGGACGAGGCTCAGACTACAATATATATATATAGTCACCAATAATTCAATATCAAGAGCCTCCGCAAAAATGCTCCTATTTAATAAACACAGATATACTTACTTAAAGTCAAACCAACAAAACATAATGTGATTTTAAATAAACGGCCGTCCCGATATTTGGGAAAGCGGTCTAACCCGAATATATTCATTGCTGTTTTATATTGCTATTGTATTGTTTAAACATGTCAATAAATTCATGTACTTGTAAGTATTTCTACTTATTTTCCTTTATACTTTCTGCTACTCTGACCACAAAATACGAACAGGTTTTAAATTGTATCGTGTGGTCTTAAAAAGTTAAATATTTCACTTTAAACCTGCAGAAACCCTGAAATGAATCGATGATTATCTCGTTCATCAATTAATTGTTTTAAGTTATTGATCAAGAACATGTTCTGATTACATCCTCGAGTGTTTTATGTATTTTTTATATTTTAAAACGAGTTCAGACACTCGGTTGTATTCAGGAGGTTCACTATGTTTGACCGTTTTGTTGTTGTTTGTGTCTGTTTTTGTTCCAGATCAGAATGCAGGCGCAGGGCAGTTTGCTCCAAGGCAGCATGATGTCCAACTTCATGAACATCTACCAGACTGAGGGAACCAAAGGGCTGTGGAGGGTGAGCGCTGGGTTACTGTGTGCATTATGTATGTACGTATGTACGGGTGGTGGACACTGGGTCAAATGTCTTTTGTTATTATTTATCGGTTTAGTCCTCATCCGTTTGTTTTAGTCACGTTTCATTTAACTAAAAGTTGTTTTAGTTTCAACTTAGTCAAAGAAAACAAGAACTATTTTAGTTTTAGCCAATGAAAGCTGTTTTGAGTCATCAGATTATATTGAACATTTCAGTCAATGTGGTCGAGATGGAAGATAAGAAGTGGACGTAGTCGTGGTGACGTCGCCAATTTTGCAGTTGCCATCTTGACTTTTTTGCAACCAGTGAACCTTAAGTGACCATATCTGGACTGAGGAGTGACGTAGAGAAGGCGTATACGTCTCTGGTAGAGACCTGTCAATCACCTTGTAGCCCCGCCCCTAAAGCATCCCCTGCTTTATGGTCTGTTTGACTCTAAATGGACCATAATTTACTAAATGAACATCATGCTGTATTGAAGAAGACTTGAAACTAGAGATTGAGACCATAAACTCATGTTTACGATGATTTCAGTTGACTAAAAGTTGTTTTAGTTTCATCTTAGTCAAAGAAAACAAGAACTATTTAAGTTTCTAAAAAGTTATCTTGTTATCTGGTCATATGAGCTCTTTGTTTGTCAAGTCATACTTATTTTCCTCCTCCTCCTCTTCCTCTTCCTCTTCCTCAGGGTGTCATCCCCACAGCGCAGCGAGCAGCCATTGTCGTCGGGGTGGAACTTCCTGTCTATGACATCACGAAGAAGCACCTCCTTCACTCAGGCCAAATGGGAGACACTATTTTGACACATTTTATGTAAGTTTAAACTCTCTTTTTTTTTTTTAGATCAGGGATGGTCCTCCTTTATAATCATACATGTCTTTATTTTAGCACTAATTAAAATCGTGCTATTTGTACATATTTGAGCTTTAGACTGATCCGTTCACCTTGTTCAATGTCTGGTTGTTTGTACAGTTCCAGTTTCACGTGCGGCTTGGCCGGGGCGCTGGCCTCCAACCCCGTGGACGTGGTCCGGACCCGTATGATGAACCAGCGGGTTTCGTCGGGGACCCCCATGTACAAAGGAACACTGGACGGACTGATGCAGACGTGGAAGAACGAGGGCTTCTTCGCTCTCTATAAGGGATTCTGGCCCAACTGGCTGCGGCTGGGGCCTTGGAACATCATTGTATCCTTTAAAACATACAGATAAGATCAGACCACACTAATATTATTAGTATTGTACTCTTTTTAGGATCAGATTCCAGTGTTGGCTGTGTAGGATTGTTTCTGGCTCGTGTGATCCAAGTAAAAAATGTTTTTGGAAGAAAGATAGATAATTTTCAAAATTCACAACATGTTTTTATCTCCAAAAAATATTCAGCTTCAATTCATATTTGTAGCCTTTCAAAAACATTTTCAGTGCAGTCAATGAACGGTATGCTCTCCTACTCTCTGCGTTTAAAAGGCAGGCAGCACCTGTATTAACGGGGCCGTCGAGCAGCAATCTAATGGCACCATAAATTACATTTATCCAACCACAATAACACAATCTATTCTTTCCATTAAGAGATATGAAGGTGTATCCCATGAGACAATAGAAATGTAGTACTGTAGTTTTTAAAATACTGTTTAATGAAGTAAGGAACGCTTAAAGGGACCCCAAAATCAAAAATGCATATTCCTCCTCTTACCTGTTGTGCTATTTATCAATCTGGACTGACTGAGCGGAGTCTGCTTTAGGGCGGGGCTTACTGTGATTGACAGGTCGCTGCCGCTACCAGAGACGTACAGTATATGCCGTCTCTACATCACTCTTCCACATTCCAAATGTGGTGGAAAAAAAACAACAACATGGCGATGGCCGTAATCTAAGATGGCGGCGTCGAACTCAAAGCTTCAAAACGTCAGTCCACAAACCGACGGGTGACGTCACCATGACTACGTCCACTTTTACACACTCTGTGGTCGCGTTTCATTTTGACTTCCCCTTATATTTCTAGAGCTTTAACTTTGTAGCTCAAATATTAATATTATTGCTAAACAAACGAGGGAAAAATACACTTGTAGTTTTGTTTTGGTGGCGTTAAACAAAACGCCTGTTAGAAACCTTAAAAAAAATAAAAGACCAACACAAAGTCCATCAGAGAGAGTCCACAGTTCAGCACCACGGACAGCACCGATGAGAGAGAGAGAGAGAGAGAGAGAGAGAGAGAGAGAGAGAAGAGAGAGAGAGGAGAGAAGAGAGAGAGGAGAGAGAGAGGAAGAGAGAGAGAGAGAGAGGAAAGAAGAAGAGACACAAGAGAAGACACAAGAGAGAGAAGAAGAGAGAGAGAGAAGAACACACAGAGAGAGAGAGGAAAGACACAAGAGAGAGAGAGGAAAGACACAAGAGAGAGAGAGAGGAAAGACACAAGAGACACAAGAGAGAGAGAGAGAGGAGAGACACAAGAGAGAGAGGAAAGACGCAAGAGAGAGAGAGAGGAAAGACACAAGAGACACAAGAGAGAGAGAGAGAGAGAGGAGAGACACAAGAGAGAGAGGAAAGACGCAAGAGAGAGAGAGAGGAAAGACACAAGAGACACAAGAGAGAGAGAGAGAGAGGAAAGACACAAGAGACACAAGAGAGAGAGAGAGAGAGAGAGAGAGAGAGGAAAGACGCAAGAGAGAGAGAGAGGAAAGACACAAGAGACACAAGAGAGAGAGAGAGGAAAGACACAAGAGACACAAGAGAGAGAGAGAGAGAGAGAGGAAAGACACAAGAGACACAAGAGAGAGAGAGAGGAAAGACACAAGACACAAGAGAGAGAGAGGAAAGACAGAGAGACATAGCGAGGTCTGGTTTTCCTGTGGTAAAATGACGCGTGAAGCTTTTTCCTTAACTCACGTTCCAGTTCTTCATCACCTTCGAGCAGCTGAAGAAGCTCCCGTTTTAACCGGAGCAGGAAGAAGTGGGACTTCGCTGGTCTGTGTGACTGTGTCGGGCGTAAGAAGGGTGTAAGCACGGCAGCACCTGGAGCTTATTCACACTCCCGTCAGATTCATACCAATGACGCAACACTATAATTAGTCATCTGCCCCATGCTCATCCAAAATCGTATGTTTCTCTCTTCTCTTTTTCTTGTGTTTTTATTTATTGTCACCGGTTGTGTTTTCGTCTCGTTGCCGATGGCGATCGCTCTCACCTCCGCTCTCCTCCTCCGACACTCCACCCGGCAGCTAAATGTTCCCGCTGTAGCAGAAGGCGGATCGGAAAGACGAGAGTTCACCAACCGTGGGTTTGGTGAACTTTCGCCGGACAAACAGAGATGACACTTGTGATTGTTTCGCCTTCACAGATCTGGGGACAAAAAACGGGAACATTTATTTCTTAATAAGTGTCGCAGAGTGTGAGTTCTGACCTGCATGACCATGCAGTTTTAAAAAAAAAAAAAAGGTAATAACGTGATGGAACCCAGTATTGTGAACGCGTAGGCACTGCATGAGATGGGCTCTGATTTTAAATCAGATTAAGGAATCGCATGGAAGAGAGACGAATAACTGTTACTTGTAGTTATTGAACTGAATTAGGACTTTGGCGAGAAGGAGGAGGATTAACAGTTAATCTCTGTATGTAAAATGTACAACGGCATATCGGGTACAAAAAATAAATAAATCACGAAGCTGGAGGAGGGGGGTAATATTCAGATTAAAAACTCTGATATCATAAAGTCACAAATTTAGCCGCCGGTTGAATTTCGTCGTTCCTAAAGTAGCGTAATGTTCTTTTATGAACATAAATAAATACTAACATGATCCGTGGTGTGAGGTTCAGCCAAACTTCCAAAGTGAAGTTATGTGGTTCCTTGACAAAATTAAAACACATTTCTTTCGAGTTTATTTCTTGTAATTTGTAAATTTATAAAATCAAGAGAATACTCAAGTTTTTGTTTTGTTTTTTTCGAGTAAATTTCCCACAAAAATGAGAGAACTAATTTCTTTTCTCTCTCGCTCGCTTTTATAATATATATATATATATATATATATATATCATTTATAATATTCTGAGTTTCTCAAAATATTTACCACTTTTTTCAATTAAATTTGTGATTTAAATCTCAGAGATTATCAGTTTCTTTTCTCGTACATTTACGACATTAATCTCAGAATATTACCCCGTCTCTCACAGCTCTGTAATTGTTATTTTTGTTACCTGCAATGACCCCAATACGCCGTTGTGGACCTTACATTCAGTATGTTGTGATCTTTTGTGTGAAAAGGTGCCTCCAAAACGCAGTTTTAATCTTGAAGTGGGTCAGTTGCCAGAAAATGACTCGACACTTTTGTGTGTTTTGTTCTATTTATTATTTGTGAGGAGAAGCGCTCTGAACATCTGTGACCTTAAAGAGCCACTGAAGTTTTACTTGAAACGAGCAGAAATCTGAACCAAAGCCTTTTAATGAGCCTCTTATTCATTCACAACCAAAAGGTTTTTTTTTTTACTCTTCTTTGTTTTTGTTTCTTCAGTCCGCGTCAATCGATTTATGAAGGTTTATTTTTTTTTCTATAGAAGCAGCATTTGAAGCTAATTTTTATTATTAACGCACAAGACGACGATCCAGTACGCGATGTTATAAGGACTGTACACTCGCTCACACATCGAAGGCACGAAGATAAAAGACGCAGCTGAGTTCAAAACGTGTTTCTATTTTAATTTGATAACGTACAATAAATTCTCTAAGCGCCACACGTAAAACTAATTTTAAATGAATTATATTTTAAATGTTTAAATGTTACGTTAGTTTAACACATGCTATGTATTATTTAGAGCGACCTCACTCTTCATCCACCAGCATCACCAAAACCTTTTCACGCTTTTATTGAAGTGTTTAGTTTGTCAACCTTTTTCTTTTGTAGCTTGTCTTCAGATGGATTTCCTAAAATCATCTTGAGACTGAGACGAGTTCTCTTTCTTCTGTTGCAACGGCACAAACGTGCTGGATTATGTGACTGTTGTGTTTTAATCCGAAGCTTCAGCAGCGTGTGAGCTGCTGGAGGACACGCTGCTGTTCACTCGTCTGTTTCCGGCTCTGTGCTGAAGTTTGTTATTTTTGTGCAGCAGATTGTGAACCAGCTCGGTTTCATCTTTGTTGTGTTTTGTATTTATTACCTCCTGGTTTGTTTTGTTTTTTTCGTCTTTGAAGCGACAATCGACAGGTTTGGCCATTTAAAAACTCACATAAATCTGCAGCTGCAGAAATCTCACCTCCAGATTTATTTTTTTTTACCCTGACTGCAGAATCCAAAATCAAACCGATTTGTAAACGCCGTCTCAAGTCACCAAAAATGTGTATTTCGTCATCTCAAAACGTTTGTGCTCTAAGTTTTGAGTTGAGTTTTTTAACTGAATAGTTATTTTAACACAATCCTCTTACAGCTTTACGTTGTTTTTACAGAATGTTCACCCCTCGAATTCACGAAAAAGTACTTAAATACGACAAAGATAATAATTCTCAAATGCACCGTCTAACGTCTCTGTGCTCCTGTGATATTTGCACGTTCTTAAATCAGGTGATTTGCAGACGTTTGCAGCAAAACTCGTCCCCTTTCCGAGCAAATGAGCCTCACTGCAAACATAGCCCAATTCACAAATATCAGAAATTACCTCTGGACAGACACAAAGGTGCACACAGTCACTCACGTCACATGATCCACCTGGTGGAGATTAAAAAAATGATTCTTCCTCCTCTGTGCTGTCTCGCTGTGACATCATCAGCCGTGACTTTGAGACGGGACCGATAGCGGCTGCAACGCGATGCACAATTCATCAATTCTTTTTTTTTTTATATAATAACTAGTGTCTACACTTTGTTCTTAAAGTTCTCAATAGTGAAGTTGAAATTTAAAAAGCCGTTCCAAGACATTTCAGAGCGTCCATGAGGAGACGTCTAATTAATCTGAGCCGGTTAAACCGTCTATTAACATTTATACGCTAATAGACTTCTTTTTACATTTATTCCAGACGAACGTGGACACGTTTTTAACGTGTCATTTGGCAGCTTCATCCTGCTGAGATCAGTTCAGCCAGGTTTGAGTGATCTTTGCTGTTTATATGACGTTTTTAGTTCAAAAGAGGCCGAAACGTGTTTCTACCACGCTACTTTAAATTTAATTAAGTCTGAAATATATTTTGATTGATGACAAACAAGACGTTCTCTAAACTCCACCTACGTAAAACAAATGAAATGCATTTTAAATCACTTTATTTTAAATTATTTGTGTGAATCCATAAACGATTATTATTTTTTATTTGAGTTGTTTGGTGAACGGTGAAAGTATTTAGTTCTTCCACAGGCATTGTTTATTTAAATATTTAATCAAATCAACATGTTTTGTGTTTTGATTTGAGCTGTGACAAAGTGCTCTGAGTCGACTATATTAAAGGAATACTTCACCCACAAAATGACCATTTATATATCAGTTATTCGCCCCGTGTTCTCTTGAATTATTGAACAAAACTATTTTTCTCTCAGTGAACGAGAATCAAAAAACAGAGAAAAGTCCTGATAGAATGGAAGTAAAAAGAAATGGAACTAAGCGCACAATTCCGAAAACTTGAAGCTCATGTATACAAAACAAATAGAGAAACACTCAAATAGAAATTCTAAATCAACCAATTCCACTTCTAAGTTTGATAAGAGAGATATCTGAAGTCTATCGAAATCAGAATGAAGCTTTGTAATAACCAGATTAAGAGAAGAGCCAGTGACACATTAAATAGTGTCGTCTGCATGTTGTAATTTAGGGCGGCAGATATATTGTTTATATCTGGTGAATAAAAGAGGACCGAGACTAGAGCCTTGTGGTACACCTTCACTGACCTTTTCTCCGTAGTTTACACAGAAAAGGATGGAAATCTTAAGGTTTTCAACTTTAAGGGTGAAGTATTTCCTTCAGCAACTCTTCTCTTATTTACCAAATAATTATTTCCCTTCACCATTATTTATTGTATTTATTGTAAACATTGTGAGCTTTGACTAAGAGTCTCTGGTTGAACATTTCAGCGTCACTGGTGGGAGTTTGCTCAGTTGAAAGCTCCAGAAATGGCCATGAAGTGGACCTTGAGTCACGATTATTTTAGAGAGCGTAATGAAAGGAAATGGATCCACAAAACTGCTCCGGGGCCCAAATCACAGACCACATTTTTGTTCTTTTGATGAACTGATCACGATTGTACAGCACTTTATCTTTTATGACAGCAAGCTTTTGATTGATCGAGAGACGGGAAATCGTTCCCTCGAGAGCCTCTGCAAGATGTTCGGTGTGTGTATCCAGGTTTTTAATCTGAATTTAGCAGTACGTTGATGCTTTTTTGTTGTTTTGATAGTAGTTGTAGCATAAAATGTCAGATTTTTCTTTTACTTTCTGAGTCGAGTTGGTTTGTTTTCAGTCTCACTGATCAAATCAGCAAGATTTTGGCTCATTGATTTCGTATCGGCATCATTCCTCCAGACGTCGTCTGGAAACCTGCGATTGTTTTCTGGACATTTAGTTTAATTGTTTATGAATTAATCCTTCATTAGGTCGTACGTTTTTAAAGTTGTTCATGTTTTGTCCCACTTTTATGACCACGCTTCAGTCAAAACTAAATGTTTCGTCATTCTAATTTTAAAACACTTTATTTTTATTATTTTTGTGTCTGACGAGGAGAGAACGATATAATATAATGTACATTTTCTCTTGACTTTTTTGCACTTGGGCGTGTCATTGCTGTCTATAACCTTCATGCTTAATGATTTTAAGGTGGGACTTTTCAGTGGGTAGTGTTTTTAAGTTGTTTCTTTGGGGGGTTTGGCTTTATATTAATTCAGTGTTCACTCAAATAAAATATATCCTGTGATTGTTTCTGTATCAGTTTGTGTCTTCTTGCTCGTCAACTTCCTGGATTTTAATATTTAAAGATAACTGGTATTTTTTTCCCATGTTTTTGTGTCTTAACTGTCTAATAAACAGTTTTTTTTAATTGTTTCAGAATTCAGACTCAACGTACGTCTAATAAAAGGCTGTTATACATCGGGGGTATTTTTCTTTCTTGCAATTAATTTGCTCGTCAATATATTTGTATATAGGCTGAACTCTGGCGGGAGGTCAAACCTGTTATTGATCTTCAGATATTCGGATGTTGCAGCAGAAACAACAAACAGGTAAATAGAGAAAGTAAAGAATTATCAATCAGAGGAAAACAAATAAAATATGAACTATTAATAAATAAATAAAATTATATTTAACCGTTTAAAAAGCAACAAGCAGAATCTACAGCAGCTCTTCATATGAACGAACTATATGTCTAATATTAACACGCAGAACATGCCTCCATATTGAGCACATATACTTTAATAATCACTCTTTAAACACGGCAGTTCTTTTATGATTTGTTTTATTAATTTTAACATTATTTTTGTTAAATCTACATGTTCATAGTAAAATGTACCTGTAAGTTTCTTAATAATATAAAAAGAATACTTTGATTAGGCTATATATATATATTTATATATATTTAAATATTAGACTATATATGTGAATATATTTAAATATTAGACTATATATAAATATATATTATATATATTAAAATATTGGACTATATATAAATATATATTACATATATTTATTACTATAGTCTAATTAGACTATAGTAATATATATATATATAGTCTAATCAAACACACACAAGGTGTAATCAGGTGAACGAGCTTCAGGTGTGTGAGCTTGTCACGTGTATTTAAACCACGTGAGAAGCTCTGGAGAGACTGTTTTAGTGTCTGATGTGTGTGAAGCTTCACCAACAAGCGGCTGCGGCACAAATCTTCAGACATATGTAGATATATAAGTTTTGTTTTATCTGTTTAATTAGAAATCTGAGCTGAGTTCTCTCTAGAGCTCCAGCAGCAAATATGTTTGCTTAAGTTGTCCGGCTTCCAGTTAGTTTTATGTTCTTTTTGTTTGTTTGTTTTTCCCAGAAGGATCCTTCTACACACGTTTTATTCTCCGTGGAGGTTTTGTTTCTTTTTCTTTTTCTTTTAAAAGTGTCAGGTTATAGTCTTGTTGTTAAACTCGAGGTGTCAGAGAGCCATGAAGGAGGAGATCGCCGCCGCCGTGTTCTTCGTGGCTCGGCTGGTGAAGAGGTACGGGTGTCTGGACAACAACGGCAGGGAGCGCTTTGCCGCCGCCCTCACCTCGGTTCTGTTTGAGAACTACAAGAACCACTGGCACCCCAACGCACCCACCAAGGGACAGGCCTACAGGTCAGCGGCCTCTTGCTCTCGTAGTTCATGGCACCTGTTTTGGCCCAAAACAAATGTTTTTAGGTTCCTTCAGTTGGAAGAGAAAATTTTGGATTGTGGGCCATTTGTCCTTTTTTTTTTTTTTTTTAACTCTCTTAAGCCTCATTTTTATCTTTTTTTCTTAACTCATGGTTTCTGTTTTAATCATTTTTATTTCGTACTCAACTACTTTCATCATGCTGTAAAATAGTGTTTTTAAAAAGGTCTGTATAATAAAGTCATGCTTTTGTCAAAGGTCAAACCATAGTGGACATAAATTAAACCAGTTGGTGTTTCCAGACCAGAAGAACACCTCCTGTGACTTCTTAGTTTCGAGTGAAAACGTTTCAAATGTTTTTTTTTATCTGCTTGACTGTTAAAAGTTTCTTTACACTGCTATGAATTGTGGGTAATTCCCTTGGGAAAAGTGCAGAAATGCGGCCTTACGGAAACGGGTTCATAAAGGGCTCAAAATGTCTGCGAGAGACTCGGACTCTTGACAGAGCTAAACCCTCCCAGGTGTGTAGATTGGGGCCCTTCTGACTTTAAGACAAGGGAACAGGAAGTGGAGAAAATTCTGACTCATTTCCAGGTTTTATGACTCATTCTGAAACGCAAAGTCCCAATGAGAACTGGAGTGAGCAACATTGATGTTTTTGAAACTGCAATCTCACGTCGCTGAGGCCGGGTTGTGTTTTCTGTTCCAGGTGTCTCCGTGTGAACCGGCTGCAGCTGCGGGACCCGGTGCTTCAGCAGGCCTGCACTCGGAGCCCGGTTCGGTACGAGGATCTGGGCCTCCCCCTGGAGCTGACGGTGTGGGTCGACCCTGGAGAGGTGTCCTGCAGGTCAGGCCTCTTGTTTACAGAGCCGGGATCACGATAGAGACCTTTTCACTGTTACATTTCTGTTTATACTACTTAAAAAAAAAAAAAAAAAAAGTGAGATGCTACATGTTTTAAATTGGTGAGCTTTAGAGGTGGAAAGTGGAACTTATGCTGCCAGTTTTTATGCTAAGCTAATCTGCTAGCTTCATGTTGTGAGCGTACAAGAAAGTGAGCTAGTTTGTCCCGAAAAAGTTTGCAGTATGAAGCAAACGTGCTCTTCGTTAGTGGTGGAGCTCCAACAAACGGACTGACGAACATTCTCATTTTATAGCGAAACGCACAGCAGGGCTCACGAAACTCAGATCAAATGATTTTAAAATGAATTAAACTTATTTAAATGTTCTGTTAGCTGTAAAATTAGAAAGTTGGCTTTTTTTTTTCCTCTCTCCTTTCCTTTTCCCTTTTTCCTCCCTCTTTCAAAAAATCCGGTAATGTTTTCCATTGAAACCTTCTGATATTAATTCCCTTCTCAGGGAACGTTACCTGGTGTGTTTTTATCCAGCGACTCTTTATCAGCCGTGAAGAGAAACTTTCTTCTTCGGTCATAAACTTCAACATGTGTAACTTTCTGGACTTGCAACATCTTTTTAAAATGTCAAAATTAATTTGTATAATTAATGGAACGATTCAAACAATTGTCTCTCGGCATTCAATAAAGTTTCCATACATGTTTGTTTCTCAAAATAAGGTCCCATGGTGGTCAACTGGAAGGGGCGGGACTTCAGCCTTCAACTTAAAACATATTTTTGCAAGTAAAAGTCTCAGTTTGTTGTAAAACTGAAGTAGAAGTGGTGCAAATATGTAATTACGAAAGACTCTGAAGCTACGCTGTCGGTGTTTTTGGGATGTTTTCACTCCAACAACGAGGTCTCGCTTGTCCTGGCTGGAGTCCCTCGATAAAACACATCGGGTAAGATAACGTAGCTAAGTTAGCTAGCAAGACAAGCTAACGGCGGTTTTGGTGATGTACGAGTAGTTTCACACAAAACTAAATACTTTAACAAACTAAGACTTTTAAATTGACAGACTTCTAATTCATGGCACAACTCAAACAAGATCACATTATTTGTCTCGCCGTTGACTCCCCTTCATATTTTTTTCAGAAATGAGGACACCGGAAAGGGGCGGGACTTACTATGAACTCTCTTAAAACTTGCTTTTATAACTTGTTTTGTTGTTCTCTGCAGGTACGGTGAACGAAGCGTGCCGTTCTGCGTCTCCATGGTGAGCGGCTGCCGCCGTGCGGACGGGCAATTTTCCCGCCGCATCCATGAAGCCGTGGAGCGGGCGAGCCTCAAAGTCCAATCGGGAAGCTCCTCGGACGAGGAGGAAGTGGGCGGAGACAACAGCATGAGCAGCGGCAACCTGTCGGTCCTCTGCCCCGTTTCAGTCGCTCCCATCAACACCGAGCCCAAAACCATCCCAACTGTCAGCAACCCCAACAGCGTCTATCGGGTAAGGCTCTTTATTTAACACCTTCAGAATAATTTCTACAACATCTGCGCAGTTAACAGCCTGGAGTTTCAACAAATAGTCCTTCAGTGTTGTTTTCTGGCGCTGGAACAAAGGTTCTCCCTAAAGTGGGAGAGGTTGGGACAGGTGTGGTCGTGCCAAAGAAATGGAAATCAAAATGACAAAACTAGGCCTGGCTACCTACCTCTGGGAACAAAATGGTTTCACATGCTTCTCTAAACAATGCTTTACCAAAACAAATACAGAGGGAGTGCCGACCAATAAAACCTAATGTTTCTAGGCACAATTAACTGTTTGCACAAATGTAAAGGGAACCCCAAACTCAACTACTCCCACCACAAACCCTTCACACGTAACAACCTCTGTCTCAGTAAAAAAACTATTTTCTCCATGTTTATAATATAAATCAGGCTCTGAATGATGTATGAACAAACCCCTCTGTAGAAACCTTCAGAATATGTTTAGGAATGAAAGTGTAAAGTTTGGTGGATGTAAGAGCTACTGAAGTGGAGATTTCTGGATCAGAGTCTGAGAACAAGCTAATTTAGAGAAAACTGCCTTTTAAAGAGATGTTTAGTTCAATTACAGACACTTTGGAGACTCTACAGGTGAATAGGGTCAAAAAAATAAACCAATAGATATCAACATGAAACTTCACCAGTTCATTACTGACATTAAGACAATTATTTTATGTATTACAAGTTTTCTGAAAATGTGTTTAAATATGCAAATGAGGCATTATCTAACGGTAACTTTTGGTGAATTTAGGAGAAATCTAGACGCAAACAGACAAAGTAGTAAAATAATAATTTCCACTCTTCTGAAAGGAGACGTGTGATGGAAAATCTCAAAACTGAGAATTGGAACGCTTTACATGTAAAGCAACTTCAACTAGAAGTCCAATCTTTTGACATTTAAATTCTGCTGAATAAAACCTTTTTTTGTTTTTCAGGGAGTTTGGATGTTCAAAGGATCTTCAGCCCCATTTACCTCCAGTCTTTTCCAGCTGGATGGCGTTAATAATGGTTGTTGACTTTGTTTCTTTTTGCTCGTCTCGTCCTCAGTTCAGTGAGTTTTCTCCGGGCGCCCCTCAGACCTGGCTGAGGGACAAGAGGAAGGCCTTTGCTGCCGACCCATTCCCTCCCCACCCGCCTCACCCTCCCCACCCACCTCACCTTCCCTCAGTTGGAGGTCCGACCTCCCAGTTTGCCAGCCAGAAGGGCTTCAAGTCTTATCGAGCCACGTTCACCTTCGCTGGGCCTCGTGTTGACAAGTACCACTGGGTCAGCAAATCCCGATAGAGCGCCGCCGACCTCCACCCAAAATCGGGTGCATCAACCCAACGTCGACCCCTGTTTGAGGGGGGGAAAAAAAAGATTAAGGACGGGGTACTCTGCTTTAAAGGATAAATAGTTTACCATTTTGTGTATGATTTAAAAGTGTTAATGATTTAATGAAGTGCTGTTTAAGCATGTTTTTAAACTTTGAAAACATTCACGTATTTTAAATGATTATCCATTCTGTGTGTTTTTGTTTTTAACTAAAATTAAAGTAAGTGTGAATAAAGTAACATTGAACTGTCATTGAAAAGAAATAAATGCGTCAGCTCTGCTGGTTGTTCTAAAACGGTCTCCTTCTTTATTTCATGTTTTATTTAAGGAGGGACTTTGCACATTAATTTACTTGCGCCGTCATGTAAATTTGAAAGATTTTGCCATGCAGGCCCAATTTCACAAGTCAAACGTCCTCATCTCTAAAGCTTAAATCATAATTCTGGACAAATTATTGCTGCAACAAAGGAAGATATACAAACTAGCATAGCATGACCTTCATTTGGGCTTCACTATCTGGCAGTGACTGGAGATCTGTATGCCCCAAATCTCAGGTGTGTGTGAGGGGTTTAGGACAGTTTCAGGACTTTACGCACACTTAAGTTCATATTTCTACAGACTTGGACCAAGGAACTTATCCACAATAACTGCGTTGTGTTAAATGCAGGTTTACCATGGAGGGGTGGGCGGAGCTCCAGCACTTTTCTGCCAGAAAAACAAACGCTCTGTGGACACTTGAGCTGTAGTCCAAATGGCACACTTTTTTATTTTTAGTACAAGCTGCAGCTGCTCTTTCGAAGGCTGCTCTACTTCATAACATGGCACCTTGAACTTTGACAGTCTTGCTCATCTGCTGCTCAAATGATTGTGGGTCAGAAAAGTATAAAGTCCTGGTAATTTTGGCAAACTACATTTGACATTATGTATTGGGACATATGGTAGTACTAGACTAAGCCCAATCTCCACACTCAGGTTTAGTCACAGACCCTTTGATTTACTTTCTGCAGTCTTTGCCTCAGGGAATTACCTACAATTCAGAGTAATGTCACGTTAAATGCGGGGGTTACCAGTGGCAGCCTGGGAACATTACATTTACACAGAAACCTTGATTTTTAGATGAAACATTAAAAGACATTTTAATTTTACAGATTTATTCATCAAATATTTCCTTTTGTTATTGAAGCCATTTTGACAGCTGAAAAATATTAAATCCTTGAAAGCGCCTTATATTGTGAATCAATAGGATTTAGCAAATTACTTCAGATGTGATTTTAAGTAGCTTAAAAATACAGCTCAGTGGGTGTGGTGGTAGTTGTACTGGTAGTGTTGGTGTTGATTGGTGTGTAAGAACAATCAGCTAACAACACTGCCTACACAGCAACCCCAGTCACATTCACCATCAGGAGACGTATACGGCGTCTCTACGTCACTCAGTCCAGATATGGTCACTTCTGTTCACTGGTTTGTGGAAAAAAAACATGGCGACGGCAAAATCGTCGAAATCGAGGCTTTAAAATGGCAGTCCAGAAACCAAAGGGTGACATCACGACTACGTCCACTTCTTATATACAGTCTATGGTGGAGACCTGTCAATCACCTTGTAGCCCCGCCCAAAAGCATACTCTGCTTTATGGTCTGTTTGACTCTAAATGGACCATAATTTACTAAATGAACATGCTGTATTGAAGAAGACTTGAAACTAGAGATTGAAACAAACTCATGTTTACAATGTTTACTGAGGGAAGAAATCAAGAGAGAAGTAGTCATTTTCTCATAGACTTCTATACAATCAGAGGAGTCGCCCCCTGGTGGTCAGGAGAGAGAATGCAGCTTTAACACATGAAGCTTTGACTTCTATACAATCAGAGGAGTCGCCCCCTGGTGGTCAGGAGAGAGAATGCAGCTTTAAGACATGAAGCATTGGCTTCTGCTCTGCGTGATCTAAGTAAAACTCTTACGCCGACTTGCAGACCGCATTCCACACAGCGTGACCTTCGTTTGATTGGATTTGATTGTTTACTCGTGTAAACAACAGCAGTGTCAGAAGTATAAAAAGTAATTGAAAAAAGTGATGCATGAGTATTGTGATCCTACCTGCTGCAGCTCTCACCGCTCTCTGACCACTGCTGGAGAAACACCACCGTCTCCACAGATACACCTAACTTTGTGTGTGTGTGTGTGTGTGTGCGCGCGCCCATGCCTCAAGTCATGCCTCGACTTGCCCGCGGCTGGCAGGTATGTTGCTGTGGTGAAGCAGTCAGTGGCAGCAGTAAACAAACAAATCTCTTTTTCAAACTATGAGGGTTCCCAGATTTAGTTTTGCATCTCAGAGCTGTGACCATAAATGAAACAGGGGTAGAACGGACTTTCCCGTTCAAATCAAGGTGGCAGGATGGTCAGAGGCTAGTTAGCTAGCTAATTGCACCATGCTTTCATGCTACACTCATTACAAAAATGGTGGTTTCATTTCAACAAAATGTGAAGAGGTTACAGTTAAGACGTCTATGTATTATGTAACAGAGATATCTACTGAATCAGGAAGCAACCTCCGGTTCTGCCGAGTGAAGTCAAAGCTTCATGTGTTAAAGCTGCATTCTCTCTCCTGACCACCAGGGGGCGACTCCTCTGGTTGTATAGAAGTCTATAGAAAATGACTCTACTTCTCTCTTGATTTATTCCTTCAGTAAACATTGTACACTTGAGTTTGTGGTCTCAATCTCTAGTTTCAAGTCTTCTTCAATACAACATTTTCTTTTGTTTGTTTTTTTGTATTACAGTATTACTGTGTCTCTTTACATGAGACCTCATAATGAATGTAGATTAGAGATAAGATACAAGATGAGACACTTTATTGTCATCTATCTATATACAGTGCAGTACATCTACACAGAGGAAGAAAATTAAGTATCTCTGGTCAATATGTAAAACAAAATAATTAAGTATGCAACAAAAAGGTGTATACAAGACAAAACAAGGTACCAACATGTCATGCAAATAGTAGCCAAATATAAATATGAGAAGTGTAAACAAATGTTAAGTGGTGTTGTGCAATATATCCAAGTTTGTGGGTCCCGGAGTCAAGAGTTCTGCACCTTTGCATCAACTCACACGGTGGGTGAGAAACTACAACAATGTGTTGCATCATTGGGATCAAGATGTAGAATCTATCTGGTAAAATTTGCATTTGTGTCGGACGTCCTGCAAACCAGGCTTCCAACGTCAGAGCTGCAAGTAGAAATCATTGAAAGTTAAGTTAGGTGAGTTGTATAGTAGTTATCCCAGTATTTTTTCATTTTTCACAAACAAGGAATTTGCTTTTGTGTTGTATTACAAGTAAAAGAGCTGTGCATCTTTTCTTTTGAGGATTCATTAAAAAAACTACCCTAAGAGAGTGTTATTTACCCTCTGCATCATCTTCTTCTATTCAAGCTAGCTCATTTGTTTGTAAATATAATTTGTCTGCAGCCTGCTTTATGTCCATGTGCCCCCTTTTAGCTTTGTTACCGAATAGAAACTGCGCATACACTTGAAAAACCCCGCAGTGTTTCACTCCTGCAGCTGCTTGAGACGTTTATTTGTTTTATTCACCGATCAAAATAAAGATGTAAACCGTTGTCACCGCTATTAAAATCACCGCAGACGCTTGCGCATCGATTAAAATGTAATTAAATATCAAACAACGGGCTTCGGGGGAGGACGGGAAGGAAGAAAGGACATTTCCCTCCTCGTCATCAGTGCGTCAGCCTATCAGCCAATAGCCTGACGTCTTCAATCACCCAGCGGTCCCGCGCTGCCAATCACGGGCGCTGTCTTTGCGACGTCATGCGGCGCACGCGCACATCCGGTCGTATATATGTTGCCACGAGTTAGCGGCGAATTTGGAGAGTGTCCATTTTGAGCAGCGAGTCGGCGTCTCCGGTATTTCTTTCCCCCCACAAAGTAAGCACGCTTTCTTTTGTTTTTACATTTCTGGATTTATTTAAATAAAAGCGGTGGACGTTTAAGTAACTAACTGACATTAAAGCGCAGGGTTTAATCCGCCGTGTTGTTTATTATCGTCATGTTTTACGCATAACGTGTCCGCTTGTTTGCAGCAAACCCAGCTGGCTCTGTTAGCCGTTCGCTGTTAGCCGTTAGCTGTTAGCCACCGAGGCGCCGGAGACGTTAACGCGGTTATTCTCCCGGTTGAACGACCTGTTCGTCGGTCGTAGCAGAAAAATTCCGACGTGCTTGAAAAGGGGTTTTGTGGGATTCTGCTTAAATGTGTTTTTTATAACGGTTTCTTTGATTCACGTCCCAGCGTGCTAACGTGCTAACTAGCTAGCGGCTATCCGGGGCCTGCTCTCTGTTCCGAGCGGCAACCGAGCAAAGCGCGGTCCGCCTGAATCCCCCCCCCGGACACGGACCCGCTCTCCGGGGTAACCGCTGCTTCTCCGGGGTAACAAAGACCCCACGTGCACGCACGTTAAAAAGTGGGCCCGCATGTACACCGCACGATGTTCACTACACGGTGGTTTTATGAGAAGAAAACAAGGAGTGAAGCGACCCGTTAGCTCGCAGGGGAACAATGTGCAGCTATTTTAGCTCTGCTAGCTGCACGGCGGCCGACTGCACGTTGTTGTTGCAAAAATACGTAAACAAGACACGTTTGAGCGATCAATCCTAACTTTAGTGCAGATTATGGGTCCAGATATAATATATAAATTGCATATAATACAGTAAAATGCATTAAAATGAATATAGTGGCTCTTCACATTGATCATAATGTGTTAAAAGATCTAACCCCCCTTCCAAAAAAGCCCAGATTCACTATGTTCTTAAAGATGTAATAAGAACAAAATTTCCCACAATGCAAGTGCAAGCAGACCATACCAGCCCCCCACCCCCTCTTATGAAATGCTGTGTTCGTGCTCTTTGTTATGCCCTGCATCCTAAATCTGTCTTGTCCCCGACTCAGTCTCTTTAAGAGCCCACCGTCAGAATGGCAGACGCTGATAATCTCCTCATGGAGACATCGGACCAGAACGGCAACGAGGGGGAGGAGGAGGAGGACCAGAACGGAGCCGAGCAGGAGCTGATGGCGGGAGAGGAGGAGGAGGAGGACTGCCAGGAGGGCGCCCAGGAGGACGGCCTGGACATCCAGGAGGACATCCAAGAAGACATCCAGGACAACGGCGCCGAGGGTGCAGATGTTGCTGAAGGCGCTGAGGGCACTGAAGTCGTCGAAGGGGCTGAAGGTGCTGACGGAGCCGACGGCGGCAAGATTGATGCCAGCAAAGGAGAGGAGGACGCTGGGTGAGTGTTGCGTTTCTCTGAGACAAAGGCTGCGACACCGTATGGACTAAGACGACAGTTGGCAGTGAGTTTGGTCGTCGACTAGTTGGGGAAAGTGGTGAAGTACAGGTGATGGAGCCGTCCCCTCGGCGAAGCATTTAAAGTGTAGCAGTCAGAAACTAAAGATACAGTGGAGAAAAGTACAGAGGCAAACTCACAAATACCGGTTCTGGTTTTAATTAAGAGTTTTCTTGATTTGAGTTCAGAAGTCATTTCACATTTGTAAATAAAGACGTGTCATGAGCTGGCAGGAAGTAAACAAAGGCCCAAGCAGTAACAAGGAAACCGTAAAACGTAAACGTAACAAGTTTTTTGAGTATTCTATGATCAGAAAACCTTAATTCTTATAATTACAATAACTTCATTTATAGAGCACGTTTTAAAGTTTAAAGGGTTTAAATGACGGTAAATAGACAATAAAAATATGGTTGCTAATAAACAAGGAGCATTAATAATTGCATTACATTTAGCTGATGCTTTTATCCAAAGCGACTTACAATCATTCAACCGTGAGAGTACAAACTCCGAGCAACAAGAATCAAGAAAGTACAATTTCTAATAGAGATGAGCTTATGCATCACCTTATTCTCAGTGCATGGCTGTACCCACAATATGTAGTAGGAGGATTGTACAAGAACACAAGGATTAAGTTCTGGTTTTTGATTAGATGCTGAAAAAGACAAAGTAATCGAGAGATTAATGGATTATCATTTCGTATCTGAGCCGTCACACTCGAGTCATGTTTGTACATTTTGTTTCTTGACTTTTTTATTACTTTTGGCTGAATTAGACGAGATGTCAGGAACCGTGTGGGTTTGATAAGATATGAAAAAATAAAAGTATAAACACCCGCCGATCTTGTTCTTGAGCACCCAAAGCCACTTGTGCATGAAAAATAACTAGTGGGGGGGAAAAGCAATTAACAGCAAGGTGTCTATTTGTGTTTGCAGGAAAATGTTCGTGGGCGGCCTCAGCTGGGACACGAGTAAAAAGGACCTGAAGGATTACTTCAGTAAATTCGGCGAGGTGTCGGACTGCACCATCAAGATGGACTCCAACACCGGCCGGTCCCGAGGCTTCGGCTTCGTCCTCTTCAAGGAGGCCGCCAGCGTGGAAAAGGTGCGTCTCTCTGATTTACCTGACTGTTTTACGTGTGTCTTCACTCTGGTGATCCGATTTAAAGAAATACTGACATGGTCAACCCTCTGAACTCCAGAACAGTTTCTGGTAATAAACTCCTGCTCCTCTATGGAAACGGAACCATCATGTCTTTGGTGCAGAATGACATAAATCATAGAAAAGACAAACATGCAAGTCGTATTATACAAAAAATTGGAGAACACTGCAATCTATATATCCAACATGTTTCCAAGTGTCCACAAGCTTTTACCAATTGAGGTGCTATATGTAGCTATTCACATTTTTACAACCTCTCTGCTCTGTGTTCAGCAGATGACTCAATCATGGCTTCATAGTTGCGTTAATGAGCTCAGAATTTAATGTTTTACGGAATCTGGTAAAAGAAAACTGTTTATTCGGGGTAAGCTTTTTCAACAAGACATGAAGAATATTTCTGATTAAATTTTTTTCTTTAAGCTTCATTTTAGTTTTTTTTTTTTGTGCACATGATGTGTTCAAGGGCCATTTTTTTCAGCTTCTGGCTGTGGTGTAACAGTTTAGGTTTGGCAATTGTTAAAAGAAAAAATGCTTTTCAATCCCCATCGATAACGCCAGATTCTTTGTTAGTTGTTTGCTTCATTTGAAAGGTTGTGGTTTAAATTGTGTTCAGAACATTCTTTTAATACAGAAGGAAGACTCAACAAAAGAAATGTCTGAGACTAAAATACAAGTCAATTTAATGACCTTGCACAGAAAATGTAGTTGCTCAAAAGAATCTATTGCTCTTGTGTGTTAACGTTCTATAACTATTATAACTTGTCTGCAGGTGCTCGAGCAGAAGGAACACAGACTGGACGGACGTCCGATCGACCCCAAGAAGGCGATGGCCATGAAGAAGGAGCCCGCCAAGAAGATCTTTGTCGGGGGGTTGAACCCCGAGGCGACCGAGGACGCCATCAGGGAATATTTCGGCGCTTTCGGAGAGGTCAGTGTTACGAGATGGAGCCAATTTAAATGGAAGTCTGTCTAAAAACCACCGACCCAACTACACAAATTCTTAGTGCGTTGCTCTAATGCAGACATTTGATAGGACACAACCGTGTTTAATTGATCTTCAAGTCTGATTTAATGAAGATTCTGGCGAGGACATGCTGCCTGTGAAAAATAACACTTCATTTTATCATAAATTCTGTCTGTCACACAGTTGAAAGCGTCTGAAATTAATACTGTTAATCATTCTACAAGTTTATTTTGGAATCATTTTGAAACTGTTGGAAATTATTGGCCATAATAAAACACTCCAGGTTGGTGAATCTGCTTCCATCTCAGACGACTAAGTTTTTGATCAAACGTTTCAACTCAAATCTCCGCCCTCTTCTAGATCGAAACCATCGAGCTTCCCATCGACCCCAAATCGAAGAAAAGGAGGGGTTTCATCTTCATCACGTACAAAGACGAAGCCAGCGTCAAGAAGTGTCTGGAGAAGAAATACCACACCATCCAGGGCGGCAGGGTACGAACGCACACTTTTATCTTTCGGCAGAGCTGGTGGTTTGTGATACCGACCGATTTTAGGTCGAGCTGCCTTTATGTGACCTGTGACCCCTTCAGTCTCTTCAGCTGAGTTTCCACCTAGAAGTTCTGGATATTTTCAGTCCCGCGACTACTTTTAGAACATAAAGGTTTCTTTTGCTCATTGTCTGAGTTTCCATGGAGACTGAGGGCTTGACAAGTCAAGAGAAGTGCTTCTCAGGGCCGCACATTTTTTACGTTTGAAGCAACAAATTAAGTTTAAGATGTGATTTTACAAACTAACCATAATGAATTTCCTTCTGTTGAACTGGAAAATGTAAGCCACCAAGTGAAGAATATTTGCAGGTTACTGTTGGAAAAACAACTCTCGACTTCCACTAAATGTGTCTTGATATCTGTAGTTACTTTGCAGATCAGTGTGCATGTAAATATTTGATAAACTCAGTGAAGCTTCTCTGCAGAGTGAAACATGATCCGTCCTACAATGTTGACATGAAGCGGTTTTCATCAGCAAACATTTACTCACAAGAGTCGAGTGTCGAGGTTTTGATTACTTTTTTTTTTCTCTCCCTCTGCTGGGTCTGTAGAATCAGGATGATCACGTGTATTTGTTTGTGCCTCGTCCACAGTGTGAGCTGAAGATCGCCCAGCCAAAGGAGGTGTACCAGCAGCAGCAGTATGGAGCGGGACGCGGCGGCGGCGGAGGCGGTGGTGGTGGCGGCGGCGGTTATGGAGGCCGGGGAGGTCGCGGAGGTCGTGGAGGTAAGGAACGGGCATCTGTTCTTTGGTCTCGACTAGTAAAAGATGAGCTGCCCCTCGTTCGGTTACACTTCACTGGCTGGATGTCAATAAAAAGAAATACCCTTCTCCCCACAAAGTTGGCATGAATAACAACTTTATTAATCCACGAAGGACATTGTAGTTTGTCTAAATAAAAAAAGAAGCTGTAGTTTGACTTTTTTTTTGTCTTTACTCATCAGAAACTACAGTAGCCTGAACATTACTATTGTACACTCTAACTTATATTAATGATACATTTTTATTTGTGTAGCGCTTTAAAAGGTACCCAAAGGCACATTAATACCCTATAAATACATAATTAAAACAAACCGTACATAACTAGCATCGCAGATTAAACAGTATTTTGTGGTTTGTATTATAAAAGTGAACTGTGTCTCAGGTCAGGGTCAAGGCTGGAACCAGAGCTACGGAAACTACTGGAACCCGGGATACGGTAACCAGGGCTACGGCTACAGTGGATACGGAGGCTACGGCAACTACGACTATTCTTCTGGTTACTACGGATATGGTCCCGGTTATGATTACAGTGAGTACACACAAACCTTTTTGTGTACGGTTTGGAAGCGTTCCTCCTTTCCTTCCTGGTCACTGAAGTATCGACCAGTGTTTTTAAGAATGGGTCATAATTCTCTATTTTATATTACTGTGAAAACATCTCCTTACCAATTTTTACTGGGTAGAGCTTGAAGGCACCAAAACTAAATACAACGTTAGCTAGCTCTCCTCCTGCAGATTTCAACCATGTGTTGAAGTGTTTCACATGCTTTTTCTACAACATTGGTTTCAAAGTTTCACTGAATTGTTGTCACGTGACGGCTGGTCTCAGATGAACCAATCATGGCTTCATAGTTTCTCTGAGGAGTTCAGAATTTAATGTTTTTTACAGGATCTGGTTTGGATAAACGGTTTATTCGGGGCGAGATTTTAGACGAGACGTGTAGAATGAAATGTTGATGGAAAAATCTAAATTTTAAGCGTAGTTTCGGTTGCTTTTTCTGACAGGCGTTCGTGACACATGTGTTCAAGGTCCGTCGGAAAGATGAAAATCTGATGGTTTTTTACAGCCTCTGGATGTGATATACGGTGTCGTTTTGGCGACTTGTTAAAAGAAAACATGCTTTTCCATCCGAACGGCGGGTTTTGGGGGGTTAAGCTTTGTCCGTGTGTCTGACCCGTTTGTCCCCCCTACACAGACCAGGGCAACGGCAGCTACGGGAAAACTCCAAGACGGGGGCCACACCAGACCAACTACAAGCCATACTGATGATCACATGGCGGCGCAAGGTATGTCACCGTACCTTTTACACACTTAAACCCCAACGGCATGACGTCACGGCTCAGGCTTCTTAGAGACGAGCAAATGTTAAAGGTTTCACTGTATGACCGCTGAGCCTTCAGAGATTAGGTGATTACGCACTAATGAAAACATAGTCGGGATTATTACCTTCCGTTTCTGTTCATAGATCCCCCGATATTCAAGGGCTAAATTATGATCGTCTTTAATAGTGGCGTAAAAGACCGTACGGACCCCTCGCGGTTCTTCACGCATCTGAACCGCGGATTGACAGTTTAGCGTTAACCATCACGGTGTAAATAAAGTTTTACTGGCTATTATCCTCCAATATTCAGTAAAACAAGTGATTAGGAGGTCATGGATGTTTCTAGTCTCTGATCATGTTTCATTGTAAACAACCAATTGGTGTTTAAAAAAAAAGGAGAGCTAGTAACGTTAGCATCACTGCTAACGGCTAACGAACGGAGGTTCCCTTCAGTTGCATGATGCGTTCAAGCTCTGCTCAGTGAAAATGAGTACTGGCTGAAGGTAAATGTAATCTAGTAAAATGTAGTGTTGGTGATGAACTAGAATAAATCCAGATGTTTGAAGGAGATGTTTTCACATGACTATAAAATAGATATGGAGATGAATTATGAGCCTTTTTAATGTTAGCTCTAAGCTCATTCTTATACTTAACACTAAGTGACTGTTTTAATCCATAAAAATATAATGTTTTATTTCATTATCACCTGAATTGTGTGTTTTTTATGAAGAAAAAAACCCACAAAATTACTGAAAAAGTGTAACAATTAATATTTTTGATTGTTTACTGACTTCAGAAAAGTTGGGATGATGACAAAAAATAAATATTCTGTATCCTTGTAGACCAGCTGCTACAATCAAACAAATATATCTGTTAATATGATCATGGATCTAAAGGTTCTGAGTTTTATGATCCGCTACTCATGAAAAACAAACGTCTCCACTTTCTTTTGATGTCTTAAGATGATTTTCTCTAATGATTTTATTGTCGTTCCTTCAGGACTCCAGTGATCCAGTGAGACCGACGGCTGGATGGAAACACTGACTCGACCTCTTTTATGACAGAAGACCATTTGTACAGAAAACATCTGAAATGTAACTTTTTTTTTTTCTTTTTTTTTTATCCTTTTCATTTTTAGGTTTTACTTTTCCCTTTGGTGTTTTTTTGTTTTTCTCTCGTCCCCCTTCCACATTTCCATCAATGGAAGTGTAATTTTTACTGTACTTTTTGGTACCTGTTTTGATTCTAATGTATTGTAAGGCTTGTATTTTACATGTTTGCTGGCTTTACAGGTTGAAAATCTTGGCGCTGTAAAGGAGCTTTTTTTGACAAAATAAACAGTTTTCAGTAATTTTTTTTTTTAATTTTTTTTTTCCCGGGGGGCGGGGGTGGGGTGGGTTCTGATGCTTCCAGGTTTCGGGGGTGGAAGATGAGGAAGGTGGTCGAAACGGGTTTAGGATTTAAATTCAGTTGTCAACATTGATTTTTCTCTTGGTCTTTTGTCGCCACACGATCCGATGATCCGTAATGAAAGAACTTGAAGCGCAAATCCACAAGATTTACACTTCACGTTCCCTCATTTGGTATTTTTTTTGCCCCTTTATGTGGAATCCAGTGTACCAAGATCATTTTAACTATTATAATTCCTTAACAACAACAACTGCCTGCACGCTTATTTCTTCCAGGACGTTCTGAATTCACAAAGGTATTAAAACGTCTGGAAAGCATACAGATGAAATGGGGGGTGGGGCGGGGAGGGGGAAACCAATTATTCAACCTCATGCGGCTGTGGCATGACTTCCTGTTAAATCTACATACCTTTTTACATAACAAGCAACGTGTTTAAGTTTCTCTGCTGGTTTAGTTTGTGTTTTCTTTTGTTTTTTTTTGTCAAGTGTCACTGGTTTTTTAGAAGTAACCGCTTTGAAGTTAAATGTCTGCTTAGGTTCTTTTGTTTTTTGTCTTTTAAAGACTTTCAGACCACTGGAGTCTCCTCGGCTAGTGTCTCTGGCAATTTATTAGTAATAAACATTCTCGTTTGTAATATTTTTTGTGTATTTCTAATGCTTAATGTTACTGTTAATTCTGATGCTGAAGAAGCAAACGGTAGTGCTTTCTTTTTACATTCTTGACTTCTGGTGCTCGTACACTTTGAAATTATTCGTGTAAAACTACATGTCTGAAACCCTGACGGACATTTGTTTTTAAATAACTGATTAAATTTGAGCCTAAAAGTTTTTTTTTTTTTTAGTTTTTTTATATACCCGGATTGCAGAACATAAATTTACAAATTTCAGAAGTTTAAATTGGTAAATTAAGGTATAAGAAATTGCGATTTTTGGTTTAAGGGAGGTTTTTATTACTAAGATCATTGGCTTGCTTCAGGAATGAGTTATTTTAAAATTGCTGGTTCAGGTCAATGTGTCTTTGGTTGCATGAGATTTAGTTTAGTTGTCTGATCTAAAACGGGTCAGTAAACGCCCCTCTGAATCTTAAGGAGTCCAAATGAGACTATTAAATGTCCTCACTGGGACACTAGTCCTTTAGCTTAATGCTGGAGACATGAAGTCATGTGGTCGAGTTCCTTTAGCTTCTTACTTTACACTTCAAGGTTCTTTTGTGAAGATTATCTTGATGGAACAAAAACCTGTAAGTATCAAAAACGTTTGACATTATTTTCTGCAATAATCCAAAATCCAATGAAACGATCCAGTTGGCTTTTCGTGGAGGGAACCAGTGACGCCAACAGAAACACGTCATCCATGCAGCTTTAACTCATTTATACAGAGCAAATAGTTCTAGTCTTTAAAAAAAAAAATACTGTTTTGAAATGTTAAGTCCCACTTTGGAGCTTAAAGTGCATCTGTGGACCATAAATATCTGGAATAAACTCGTTAGTTTGCACAGTTAAGAGGTCAGGGAGAAGAATCGAGCACCCTAAAGTTTTCCTGCTGGAGGTGAACATGTGTACAACACGTCATGAAACTACAGTCTTTGTGGTTATGGATTTATAAATATAAGTAATTCTATGGATCCTAAAGAGCCATTAAAGCAGTTCGGATAGTTATTATTTTGTGTAGCATGAAAGAATTGCTGTTTAAGAAAATAAATGGTAATTTCTGTCCAAAAGAACATATTGTTCTTTTTCATTCGCTGCACAGCAAGAGGGTTGTGGGTTCGACCCCCTCCCCCCCTCCCTCCCTACCCACGTGTCAGCGTCGGTTTTCTCTGGTTTCCATGTAGATTTAGATTCGATTAGATCAGAGATGATCGTTTTAACTTGAATCCACATTTCCTCTCGTGCATCGCCACTTTTCAAGTGTCCATGAATGCTGCGTTCAAAAACCTCAATGTGCATTTTACACGACTTTACAATCATTTTAACTCATGCACGTGAAAGTGAATGTTCCTATATGTCCCTGAAGACAACTCTAATCACGAGTTTCCGTAGTGTAGTGGTTATCACGTTCGCCTAACACGCGAAAGGTCCCCGGTTCGAGACCGGGCGGAAACACTTTTTTTTCTTGGCGTCTGATTGGCTAGAACTCGTAGATTTTATTGGTGAGCCAATCAGAGGCCGAGTAGGGCGTGGCCACACATCACCTAGCCGGGCAACTTCGACGCAACACCGACTGTGTGCGCATGCGCAGAGCCGCTTCTGGACCCAACCGCTTGGCCGTGACAGTTAACGGACCTTACCGGGAGTCACGGAGGTTTCCACCGGTCAGGTAAAAAGTTCACCGAAACTTCGACAGTCAACTGAACCGGTGAGCTCACAGTAAACGGTAACGGTGACGCGGAAATTACGCGGTAATTACGTTATAAAGGCAGTTCAGGCTACCGTTAGCTCGACGAACGGCTATTTTGTGCCGCTTTAATGGCGGCGGCTGAATGTCATCGTCGAATGTCACCACGTGGATGCTAATTATGACCACGAGCTGGGAGCTAGCTTGACTTTTAATAGCTACTAACTAATTAATTAAATATAACTAACTAGTTAACTTAACTAGTCGAGTTGGTGAAGCTTGAGTTCATTTAAGTGTCAGTCTCGTATATTTTCATTTAAATATACGTCTTTAATATGTTAAGTTAGAATGAAGCCACAATCGTGAGTGATCCTCGTTGATGAAAGAATGTTAATAATTATATGAGGTGTCTGTGGTGACACGTCTTATAGTTTTAGTGTCATAAAATGGAATTAAGAGTTCCATTCTGAAAAAAAAAAAATTTTAGTATTGAATTCCATTGTTTTCACTGTAATATCAATTCGAAATCAACCTAAATCTAACTGTAACATTACTGGTGACACACCTGTCATATGTGATAGAGGAACCAGGTTCAAATGCTGGTTCCTAGTTCCTTTACAATTTCAAAGAAAAACAAAACAAAACCTCTCCCCGTTGGGGAATCGATCCCCGAACCGACCGCAAAGTACGGCTTTCTGTTTATTTCAGAATCAGAGTTGTTTATTTGCCAAGTACCTTGCACATACAAGGAATTTGTATGTGCAAGGTACTTGGCCAAGGTACTTGGCAATTGACGAGGTGAAAGGCGCATAACAAAAGACATAGACATAGAATAAAAAAATAAAAATAATAAAAACAATAAACTGTGCAATAATAGATAAATATGGTAAACAACAAACATATAACAGTACTTTAAAACAAGTATATATGATAACATAAAAGTGGCAAGTGTATTTTAATAAGAAAAGATGTGCTAGGGTGTTGAAGGAAATTGTTAACACACTACGGATGTATTATATTTTAAAGCTCTTCCAACTGTAAATAGACCTGTGCCCCTTTCCTCAGGAGCTGATGGTCATTAATGCAGAAACAGCAGTTCCTGTTGTGTATTATTTTAACTGCATTAACCATAATAAATGTTATAAATCCTTTAAAGTCTGTTCAGTTGTAAATCACTAACAGTATAAGGTGAACCTCCTCTAAATAAGAAGACTAGAGTGCAGTTTTAGGACAAAAACATGATTACAGTCTAGATGCTCAAGTGTATTTTACATTTTACATTGTTTCTGTATCATACTGCCGATAATAATGAAACGTTTTAATATTCTGTACAGTGTCGGAGGAAGCTGCTGTGAGCTCCAGAGACTTCTGATCCACCAATCAGAACAGAGAGCTTCAGGTAAGTGGTCTGTATTCTGTATTTGAGGTACTTGTACTCTCATTTTCTGTAGTTTTCTACATCTACTTCACAACAATTTGGAGGGAAATAGTACATTTCACTCCACTACATTTAATTGAAAATAATAGTTACTAGGTACTTTAGATTAGTCAGTATTCAATTAACATTCAGCAAGGTCCAGTTAGAGAGTATTTCCTCATGCAAAGACCCGGATCATCAAAATATTGTCTAATTTATGCTATGATTTAGTCCCATATATATATATATATATATATATATATATATATATATATATATATTGAAGTAGCCTAGCAGTTGTATTAACGTCTGTCGTCAACAACTGACTGTCAAATAAAATAAAGAATGTTCAATTGAATAATATCTCAACAATATTTATTGTCAGATTTCTTATTGAACTGGATGATTTATAACTAATACTTAATATAATAATAATTAAATGTTCTTCTCTTGTTTCAAGTAAAAGTAAAAAGTAAAGGAGTTTGAGCGGCTCAGTGATCCTGGGAGCTATGTTGTCCGGGGCATCAGCCCCTGGTAGGGTCTCCCAAGGCAAACAGGTCTCAGAGGAGAGCCCAGACTAAGAGCGGTTCAAAAAATCCCGATGAACAGCAGCCCACGGTCTTCAGCCACCTCGCCTGGACCAGGGAAACCGGAGAAGGAGAGGGTCGCCTCCCTGCACCTGCGGGTTGCGGGGAGTAAGGCCCTGACTGTTGTTTGTGCCTATGCACCGAACAGCAGTTCAGAGTATCCGGCCTTCTTGGAGTCGGTGGGAGGGGTCCTGGAAAGGGCGCTATTGGACTTCTGTGCTAGCCACGGTTTGTCCATAACGGACACCATGTTCGAACATAAGGTGGCTCCTAAGTGTACCTGATACCAGAACACCTTAGGCCGGAGATCAATGACTTTGTAATCGTATCATCTGATCTGCGGCCGTATGTCTTGGACACTCGGGTGAAGAGAGGAGCAGAGCTGTCAACTGATCACCACCTGGTGGTGAGTTGGATCAGATGGCGGGAGAGTTGGCTGGAAAGACCTGGCAAGCCCAAACGTGTAGTGAGGGTGAACTGGGAACGTCTGGCGGAGGATCCTGTCCGGGAGGTCTTCAACTCCCACCTCCAAAAGACCAGCTCTTTACCCTCGCAAGACTGCTGGAGGGGTCCTGGGAGTCTACATGTGTTTTGTGGACTTGGAGAAGGCTTTTGACCGGGTCCGTCTATGGTTTTTGTGGGGGGTGCTGCAGGAGTATGGTTTGCTTATATGTATATATATGTATACATATATAAATATATATATAAAATATTGTTTATATTCTGAGCGTCTGGTGGCCGGGCCTTCACCCATGGGTCCCGAAAGAACAACATGGAGCAGCCACCTCCACCATGTCACGTCGCTAGCGGGGAAAGAGCCAGAGCTGGTGCAAGAGGCGGAGCAGTACCAACTAGATATAGTTGGGCTCACCTCCACGCATAGCACTGGCTCTGGAACCAAGCTCCTGGAGAAGGGTTGGACTTTGTCCTCTTCTGGAGTTTCCCAGGGTGAGAGGCGCTGAGCGAGAGTGTGGATACTCACGGGCCCCCTGCTGAGCACCGCCGTGTTGGAGTTTTCCCCGGAGAACGAGAGGGTCGCCTCCCTGCGCCTGCGGGTTGTGGGGAGTAAGGCTCTAACTGATGTTTGTGCTTATGCACTAAACAGCAGTTCAGAGTATCCGGCCTTCTTGGAGTCGGTGGGAGGGGTCCTGGAGAGGGCGTCGCCTGCCGACTCCATAGTTCTCCTGGTAGACTTCAAAGCTCACGTGGGCAATGACGGATAAACCTGGTGGGGGGTGATTGGGAGGAACAGGTTGCCTGATCTGAACCCGAGTGGTGTCTCGCTATTGGACTTCTGTGCTAGCCACGGTTTGTCCATAATGAACACCATGTTCGAACATGAGGTGGCTCATAAGTGTACCTGGTACCAGAACACCGTCAGCCGGAGATCAGTGATCGACTTTGTAATCGTATCATCTGATCGATGAAGTAGTAAAAAATTTGCAAAATGTACATTTATTTATACATATGCAATATTAATCCCAAATGTGGCCAAAATTCATACTTACTTACTAAAAAAAAACTAAAAATAAAATGTCTTAAAGATAAAAGTTACTCCCCGTCGGGGAATCGAACCCCGGTCTTCCGCGTGACAGGCGGAGATACTGTCCACTATACTAACGAGGAAGGATACATATGGGCATCACAGGTGTCTTTTTGAAGACAAATGTCCTACACACACGCACAACACATTAAATTGACATATTTACACTTTGGGGGGGAAAAAATAATCTTCGCAGCATCCAGGTTTTCATATGAATGTGACCTGTGTCACACATATCTTCAAATAGGACTCCTCCGGATATCCTCATATGTCCCTCCTCGTTAGTATAGTGGACAGTATCTCCGCCTGTCACGCGGAAGACCGGGGTTCGATTCCCCGACGGGGAGTAACCTTTTTGTTTTACCTCTACCAACATTTGGATGTTCTAAAACATACTTACACAAATTTAGCACATTTTTATTAACTATTAATGCAAAAAATAAAATGTTAAATTTCTTTGTTTTATTTATGTGTGGACATTTGAGGCTGTATTCTCAGACATGTGTCCCACGTGTCACATACATAGCTGGATACTGTGAAGACATAAAAATATGTCAATCGATTTGTCAAAGTGTATTTCCCCTTTAGTTGCGCATTATATAATTTATCCGCCTTTATTAAATCCTACATTTTTATCTTTAACCCCTTTGACACCCTGGAAACCTGTCCAGAGTGTCCTCTGCCTTCGTCGTCTCCCCTCCCCCGACCCCCCTGCAACTCGTAACGAGATTAGCCGTCAGAGATTATGGCCTGTGGATACAACATGATTTACGCATGTGTGGGGCACATGTCTTGAAAAAGGACACCGCACGCTCCAATATATATCCTTCCTCGTTAGTATAGTGGACAGTATCTCCGCCTGTCACGCGGAAGACCGGGGTTCGATTCCCCGACGGGGAGTAACCTTTTTGGGTTTTCTCTACAGATGTGTTATATCTTTGCCAACATTTGGATGTTCTAAAACATATATACACAAATTTATCACAATTTTAACAACTTTAATGCAAAAATAAATATGTTTCGGCATTTTTTCTTTCGGTCTTTCTTTCTTAGTTTTATGCGAGTTAAATCTTCCGTATCTTAAATCTTGTATAGTTTTATCTTCCATTTATCTTTGTATTTACAGTCTATCTTCCATATACTCTTTGAGGATTGCCGGAGCCTTGTTGTTGTCAGAGCTTTATTGACGGACGGCCTCAGTTTTTAAGTTTTGAATACATATATTCTTTTCATCCAGACATCATCCAGATCCACAACTTCCTGCTCACACAGACAAAACGGCTGACGTGACACCTGGAACATAAAGTCAATAACCAAACAAGTTAACAGTTTACTGACAGCGTTTGTAACACAATGAGGAATCCTCAAAATACAACATTGATAATAATAATAAGAATAATAATAATCCAACAGAAGCTTGACTTTTACAGCATTGGTTCTGGAATCTAATGCATGCAAGGTTAAACAATATACCGTTATGAAACCAGAGAGAACGCATGTCCTTTGTTTTAAAGTCTGCATGAATGTGAAATGTATTATTATATAAACGCTAACTTCACAACATGCGAATATTTAGCAGGTAGCATGATCATCGTAATTTAGCGTGTTAGCATGCTAACTAGCAGTAAACGCAAAGTACAGTTGAGGCTGATGGGAATCTCCTCAATTCTGCAGGTGTTTTGGTCATGAACCAAAGTATTGGACACACGTAGTACAGTTCATCCCCTGAGGACCATGAATGTTAAGGGTCATAACCTATCCAACCGTGGTTGAGACGTTTCCATCCAACCTTGAACTGTGCTTTTGGCATTTACACTTTAATTATTTAGCTGTGAAACATCAAGAATTTAAGGAAATGCGATGGTATTGCTGGAAATGTATGCCCTAAAAACAGATAATCTCTTAATAATATGAAATGGTTTGAAAAGTCAGTTGTATGTTTTTAAGAAAGATGAAAACGTATTTGTTCTTTAAATTTTTGTCCAGATTCCAACACCACGGGGGGGACATGAGGAAAAAACAGTGAACAACTTAACCAAAACTTCATCAGAAAGGCAAAGTAGAGAACAAATCTGAAAGCCAAAATAAAAACATCAAAAGGTTTCACATAAAATAAGCGAGCAGGAGTTGAGACAAGAAGAGTGCAACTGCATAAGGAGACAAATGTTCTCCTAGTTTTCTTCTGCTATGACATCAATTATTCAAGTGTTTTTCTCCTGAATAAACAATAAAGTTCTGGCTAGAAACATGAAACTGAAATGATCAGAACAACAACAGCGGAGCCGTTTCTTGCTTCCTTCAGCTTCAGACTGAGGTGGAACTCGAAACATCGGATATATTGACCCAAATATCTTAAGATGTAAACATCACTGAGAGCCTGCAGTCACGCTTGTGGCAAGAAACAACTGGTGGAAAAGGCTTCGTCTCAACATCTCTTTCATATTTGGGCCGATATGGTCACTCTCAATGTGGATTAACACTACCTGGTCCCAGGTTTGTGGTAATTTGATCAAACATGTGAGCACGATAAAAAGTAAACTTGTAAGTATGTAAATAAACATTTAACGGCTGTCACAGTTTAAATGGTATAAAGAAACTGGGTTTGACATGATAAAAACCACGCGGATTGTAACTTCAGGACCAATTTTAAACCCTTATTTGAGAATCTATTTTAAACAAACTATTTTATTTTTCTTCTTGTTTTTTGTCAAAGCTTGAATCACCCAAAGCAACACTGCCTCTCTCCTTTTTTAATCAACAGTTTTATGTGTTTAAGTTCAACGTGCGCATAGAAAACAAGATGCATGTTTTAATGCAAAAAAGGGGAATACAACCAGAGATGTTCCGATACCCCGAGACCTGAACTTCATGATAAAGTTGTAATTTACCTTCACCCAATACTCATTTTAACTGAATGAAGCTTGAACGCATCATAATGTAACTCAATGCAACCGTTAGCTCCGTTATTTCGCCTAGCAGGACTGTGCTGCCCACCAGCTGCTAACTGCTAACAGCTAACATTAACTCGCTAACAGCTAACGTTAATTAGCTCTCCTCCTGCTGATTTCAACACAGATTTATTGTTCTCAATGTAAATACGGTGTGTTTAACCTCAGGTGTGTAATACTGGTTTGCACATGTGCAGTAGCGATCAGGCATGATGTATGGATCGGGTAGCGAGTGACACGTGTTGTTGTTGTTGTTGTTGTTGTTCCTGTGTAGCATAAATGAGCTGATAAATCCTGATGATCCAGCATTTAGGCTGAATCTGAGGCATTTATGGACCTGGTATCGGAACAACTCTAAATAAAATGAACTCATACTTCACCAGATGAATAACATCGTACAATTAATCAAATTACCAAAATATTTTGACGTGGTCAACCTGGGACTGTTAGCTAGTTGATAATCAGTCTTTATATGTTGGACCACTTCATCCTGATTTTAAAGAGTGTTTGATTTACTCCTCATCTTCCGTAAAAATTTGATTAATTATTTATTATGAAAACATCCAATCTCTAAGGAGCGTCACACTCAAGCTGTCTACTCCAGGCTCATTGTGGTCGTTTGCATGCTAATGAGCCGGCTAACAATATGTTTTACATCACGTTTAGTGAAGATAAATGATGGGATAAAAGCAGACTCCGTGCCATGCGGATTGTTTCTCTGTTCATCAGAGATGTTGAGTGTTTCTCCTGTTGCTACACATGCGTTGGTAATAATAGAATGAAAGTCATAATACCCTGGAGGCCGATCTTAACCGTGATACTGAATACAAGTGTGAGCAGACTGGAGTTCTACTTCCTAGCTTACTATGTTATAGCTGCCAGGTTATATGACTAGTCCTCGTGAGATCAGCTTGGCTATCAGACTAGCTTTAATATCTATGGCCTGTTGCACTTTAGCTTTACAATATTAGCTTTCTCCTCCTCTTTTACCTTTTGGAGAGAGCCAAGCTAGCTCTTTCCACCTGCTTCCAGTCGTTATGCTAAGCTAAACTAATTCTCCCCCTGGCTCCAGCTAAATATTTAGCATAGAGATGTGAAAGTGGTATCAATCTTCTTATCTAACTATCAGCGAAGCAGCCGGGTGCCTGTTTGTTTATATGAATGGCATGGAATATATATTATCTAATAAACAAAAAAGAACTACCTACATATCTTTTTATGTCCTACCAGACATAAATACCAAGCTAGCAGCTACGTTGGCAAGTTTGTGAATATGGATATTTATAGAAATAAAACTCTAGTTCTGCTTCACATGGCTGAGTCACAGAATCACATTAAAGACCATCCTCCAGAGTGTTACTGCATTAATTTATATACACTATATAAGAATTATAAAAAGACTAATAGGAACAGGTTGTTACAGGTTTGACAGCGTGGGTACAAAACTTTTGTTTGTCTGTTTTTAACTTGTAGGTTTTTATTTTTTAACTGGATTGTTGGATCACTGTTTAGATAAGAGTCGTCCGCAGGCAGCATTTATCTTCAATAAATAAGTTCAGTCAGGTGTGTCTGCAGGTGTGTGTGTGTCATGTAGAGACATTCATCAGCAGGTTTCTTTAAAAGGTGCAGTCCGTCATTCTTTAGTGAAACCCTCTGGTTCTCTGGTGTTCTCCAGAGTCGGATGAGAAGAGATCAGTTTCGTCTCCGTGGATCTAGAAGAGTCTGTGCGTCACAGCTTAGCAACACAGGACAAAGCTGTCTTGATATATAGTTTGAGTTGCGTGCGCGCGTGCGTGTGTGCGTGTGTGTGTGTGTGTGTGTGTGTGTGTCACTGCTTCTGTGTTTCCCAGTCAGTGGTTGGGAAAACCTCCAGCAGCCTGGGTGCAGTTCAGCTTTCCAAACCCAGGCAGCATGACGCGTCCATGGGTGTAGATGTCGCGGTCGGGCCCCTGGTTCATCCGTTTGACCAGGTTCTTCTCGTACAGCAGAGGGTGGTAGGCGCCGAGCGTGCAGGCGGCGTCGTAGAAACGCTGATAGTAATGGCAGAGCTCTGTCTTCCTGCGGGACGGCAGGAACTCGTAGACGTGCACCACCTCGCACAGCGACATCATCAGGACGGTTCCTGGGCGGGATGCGAGGGAGAGGAGGTTTATAATATTAATACAAAAATAGTTTTCAGTAAGGGTCGGAATTCTGAACTGTCCTCTACTGCGTTATTTACTGTCCTCTACTGTGTCTCTTTACTGTCCTCTAATGTGTTTCTTTACCGTCCTCTACTGTGTCTCTTTACCGTCCTCTACTGCGTAGTTTACTGTCCTCTAATGTGTTTCTTTACCGTCCTCTAATGTGTCTCTTTACTGCCCTCTACTGTGTCTCTTTACTGTCCTCTAATGCATATTTAACTGTCCTCTACTGTGTAGTTACTGTCCTCTAATGTGTTTTTTCGTCCTCTTGTGTCTTTACTGTCCTCTATGTTTTACTGTCCTCTAATGCATATTTTACTGTCCTCTAATGTGTTATTTTGCTGTCCTCTAATGTGTTATTTTGCTGTCCTCTAATGTGTCTCTTTACTGCCCTCTACTGTGTCTCTTTACTGTCCTCTAATGCATATTTAACTGTCCTCTACTGTGTAGTTTACTGTCCTCTAATGCATATTTTACTGTCCTCTAATGTGTTATTTTGCTGTCCTCTAATGTGTTATTTTGCTGTCCTCTAATGTGTCTCTTTACTGCCCTCTACTGTGTTTTAGTGAGCGTGTTGACGTTTTACATACCGAGCAGGCCGGAGGAGGGTGGGTTCTTCTGGATGGGCTCAGCCATGTTGTCCTGTATTCGTTGCCAGACCTGCCACTCAAAGCGAGGGTGCAGGATGTAGAAGGGCTGCATAGGGTGAAGCCTCCTGTATCTCTGGTACTGGGTGAAGATGGGATAGTCTGTCCTGTTGTACCACTGTAGAGGGGGACACATAGTGCTATCAGGGCTTCTGGTAAAAATCATTCAGTTTCTGTACACAACTGGCAGAGTTACTGATAATCAGACGTTCTCCTTCAATTCAGAAAAGAGGTTTCCAAACTGTGATAAAGGGAGAAGTGAGGCAAAAATCAAGGATGTTTTTCGTGATTCAACGCCGAAAGCTACAACCTTCTAGCTCGTATTTATGCGTCACCTGAGTGAGGTCAGCGGAGAAGGGGGCGGGGTCCCAGGCCACCAGAGCACCTGAGCTGTACAGAGAGCTGGACAGGAAACGATGGTCATCAGACGCCATCACCTATAAGATGAGTAAACATTCACTTAAAAACAAAATGCATTACATCCATATCTATAGCACACACTGACTCATATCTCATTACATAAATACATCTTAATAAATCCTCTAAGTGTTTATTAACAAACCTCTGGAACACAAACACAAATCATTTACAAATTTTCTTTGGTGAAATTAAATTGGAACGACATAATTTGTGCTCCATCAACGTGCTTTCAAAGGCAGCATTCATTCAGACAATGTAAAACATATTATATTATATTATGAATATTATCATGAGAAACAAAATTACAATGTGTGCTAAGCTAACCTCCCTCCAAAATATGACATTCTATCAATTATGATTATTCATGCGACTTTAAAAAACAAACAAGGATCTCTTCAAAATAAGACAGAAGGGATAGAAATCATCATGTAATTTAATTTTTCCCTTGTTTTGGTCGTAAACATCCTTGACAATCATACTGTACTTTTGATATAAAGAGTGTTTTGCTGTAAGATACAAACACATCTTTGCATCCTTTAACAGGTCAGTGAGTTCACCTGTGAGTTGATGAGGCGGATCGTGGTTTTAGAACCGACATCCTTCTCGTAGCCGGTGGTCGGCGCGGCGTTGAAGCGCAGCACTGCGTCATGAGAGTCTGTAATTTAATAACGGTAAAACACTTTTTTAGGAAGTGAATCGTTACTGATGCAATGCATTGTATGTTTTTTCCTGTAAATAACATCGAACACAAGAGTAGAAACAGACGTTCAGGTTTAGTTTCAAAGAATTCTGAAAAGTTCTGTAGAAGCCTTTTGATTAAAGAGGTCCTTTTTCAATCGGCCACAAAACGACAAAGAGTTCTACAACATGACGATGATAAAAAAATATATATATATCACACCTATCTCTTTGCCAAGTCCGGAGTAGCGGAGCGACCCTGCAGACGAGACCACGGCGCAGCTCTTGTACGGCCCGAGTTCAGAGGTCAGCGGCTTCGGTGGCAGCTGGGCGGCCCAGGGCAGCGACGAGAAGGGCTCGAGGTCAGAGGTCAAAGTCGTGACCTCTATGTTGTCCTTCAGCTGGCAGAGAAGCCTGGGACCACTGAGCTTGGGCCTGCTGGACACACCGCCAGGACCGGAGAACTCCACTCCGTACTTATTCATCGCCTTGGCAGAAAAACAGAGACACAGAAGTCGATCAGAGACGACAAAGTGTCTGAATTATGACAGTTTAGTTATTATATTTAGAATTCAGTCTCACCTGATAGTTCTGCACCACCTTCCTCAGTCTGCTTCCCAGCATGCTACTGGACATCTCGTCATCCCACACTTCTCCCAAAAGCCCGTGAGGCCCGAAGAACTCTGCCTCCCCCACTCTGCCACTCATCTCCCCCCTCCGCCGGCCTCCGAACAGGGTCTCCAGCGCACGCGTGAAGGGGCGCGGCAGCAGCCGGGCGAAAAACCCAGGGTGCTCTCGCACTTTCTGGTTCCGCTTTGTCTTGGAGTCTCCGGCTTCGTGGGTGTGGTTTGGAGAGGAGAGGACAGGGATTGGACGGTGAGGGTCACCTGGGACGACCCCCGGGAGCTTCTGGGGGTCGATGTACATGGGCTTGGCTCCACCTCGCAGCACCTGTGTGAGTCAGAGGGACGACAAGGTCATGACTGTTAATGACTGTTTCGCTGTGACAAGTGTGAATGAAGCATTACGTCGTAAAATTGTACTCATTTAGCTGCTGGTTAGTTAGCTAGCTAGCGTGCTAATTCCACCATGCTTTCATGCTACAGTTTCAGAATAAAAGAAGCACTGGATAAACTGCTGGGCTTGATCTACATTGCTTTACCATGTAGGCGGACTTTACATTTGATTGACTGTTTAAATTACCGTTCATTATAGCCGTTACCATTTCAAACAGCTTATTGCTAATAGCTATCATGCTGACTATTGTTAGGATTATGGTTAAGTAAGAGTGCTGCAAAGGGTTTGTTAAGATGACAAAATACAGTGATAACTTTTCACTAAAATAAGTGAAATAAGTGGTTTGCAGGCTCAGTTATTTAATACTGTCTGAAACATCATCATCTTTAAACGTCCTTCTGTCCGTAATAAAGCTCACGTCCTACTCTGCATTAACTTTCAGGGCGATTCCTGGAGTGATTCTGGGATGCTTGCACTAACTTCCGCTGGTTTCAAAACCAACGTGGCGGAGAAACACGGCGACAGACCTTGATGACGGAGTGTGCACGAGGCTGAGCCCGGGTTCGCGCCCGGACCCCGAAGATGGCGTCAGTGACGGGCACGCTGTTTTCGGCACAGATGGCGTAGAGCAGAGCCATGGAGATGCAGAAGAAGGCCATGCAGAGGACTCCACGGCGAGCCCGACGCCTCAGGCGCCACAGCAGGCTGACCCTGTCCATCGCCGCCCCGGGGATCTGCAGAGGACATTCACAGTTCACTGTGCGGTAAGTCTTTCCAAACCTCTGAAACGAATCCAACAAATAAAATCACCTCGGCAAAAGTTTCCAACAACACAAATGATTTAAGTAATTGAGAAAGAAAAGCTGTCAGTTCTCAGTTTAAACATGTAATTTGTTCTTATTGATTCAAATGCTATTATAAGTAAACTTCTATGCAATTTTTTAAATCTATGAATTGAAAATGTTTTGGCGTTTAGTGTACACCATGTACCACGTTTATAAGTTTTATTATTTTTATAAAAAGTGACCGGCCTAGTACTGAGTGATGTTCTATTTGCCGCTGTTAATTTCATTCATAGGAGAACTCTTTAGTTGTACTTGTACTAATTTAAAGTAGCAATATTTAATAGAGTTAAAACAATTAAGTCAATTAAATAATTAGTAAAACGTCAGAAAATTGTTCACTGGTTCCAGTTTTTCAAATGTGAATATTTGCTTGTAGACTTTTATGATAATAAACTGAGTATCTTAGAGTGTAGGAGTTTTGGGTCAAAACAAGCAACTGAAATTTGTCAACTGTGCTTTTGAGAAATTGTGTTTGCACAATGGTTTTGACATTTTATAGATTGAACAATTAATTGATTGAGAAAATCGTTAGTTGAAGCCCAATTGTTCAAATTTTGCATTTCAAAGATTTTGCTCTGCAGTTCCCCTCATCTGTACTGAGCCTTTTAGCTTCTTTTAGCTCGTTGTTTTGGTTTCATGGTCGGCAATTTTATAGAAAAGACAAGTTTGCTGTGAAAAAGCCACTATTCTCTAGCTGCTCAGCAGGTGACAGATTCAGTTAGAAACTAGCTGGTGAACAAAGTGGAGCATTTAGCAGCAAAAGAGACAGATATTGTCTTTCAGTCATGTAATAATGGAGATATATATATATATATATATATATATATATATATATAAAAATATTTTTTTATTTTAGTAATTTATTTATATTATTTATTAAGGTGCTCATCATTAATCTATTATTAAATTATTTATTTATTGACTTTTTATGTTGTTTTTTATGAATTTTTAGTTAACCCAATGGTTCAATTATTTTTTTAATTATTTTATAAATTCCTGTTTTTATTGTAGAATTAGATATCAATGAATGAAATGCTTTATAATGATTTCCGTGACACTTGTGGTCCTCCACAGTTTCCAGTGAAAATGTCTCCTGGCGTAACAATAATCCACACATATGTATCTCTATATTACCTCCAGATGTGAGGGAGAAAACACTCTGCTTGTAATTTGAAACAAATCTTTTAATATGCGCTACTTCTTTCAAACACACTGTGGACTATTCTGATTCTTTGCCTTTAAATACTGAAAGCGAGTGAGTGGAACAACAAAGAAGAATAAGGACATGGGAGCATGCCATCACTGCCTCGGGGGATGTGGGAAATCAGGGGGAAAGAGCAGGGAGGAGGAGAAGGAGGAGGAGGAGGAGGAGGAGGAAGATGGCTTGATTCATTAGAGAATGGAAAAAGAGGAGGGACGAGAGAAGCCTGAAGAGAGAGAAAACCAGTGGGAAATAATGGGAGTTCGTTACCACAAACAAGGCTCTTACAGCCCACATCCGTCACATTTAATGGAAGTAAATCACTCTGGTGAACAGTGTGGCTTCAGCACATGTGGTGAAATAATAATCAGTTACCACTTAATAATAATTATAAATAAAAAAGAGGAAATCAGACGGCCATGGGATCATTAAAATCAAGAGGGTTCATCCTCTGAAGAGCAGGAATGAGATTTTTATATTTCTTGTGTCGATGTGGACATTTTGTCCTGATTGTAAGGTTAACAAAACTGTTATAAACCACATGATGCAAACAATAACAACGCTGCTGTATTTACGCCTATGTGACGTTATTTTGAGTGTTTGCTTGTCGTCTTCCTGACAGACCTAACAAAGCATGAATTCTGACTTTTTACAAATCTGCATCATTATGATGTTATTTCGGCGTCTTTTTTTATCCGTTTATTGCGATTAAATCACAGCAAAATTGTTTATTTTGGTTTCATAAAGTTGTAGTAAACAAGCCGACGTGTGGCTTGCTAGTTACAGTGAATACAGCTCGGGGAAATTCACTCAGCGCCTCCAGAAGGATATGGGATGGGAATCTGGGACTTCCACAACATGTACAAAACAGTAATAATGGTTATTTTGATGATGATTGAAAAACATTGTCTACACATAGCGAGCCCCCCCCCACTCCTTGAATCCACAATCAAACTTCCACAATGTGGAAATTTGCTTCGGATTTGGTTTGAACGCAGCATAACTCTTAACTTTAGATTCGGTGTGGCTTACACTACAAAGGATATAATTATCTCCGTTATCTATCATGAATTAACCTCCATAAGTCGCTTTGAATTCACGGTACAAAGATGCACCTTATAACGGCAGAACTTGCCTGAGAATCATCACTTTAAGTTTTCTTCAGGATCAAAGAAATAGAGATAGTTGTTTGTACATCAATGGCTACACTGCCAACGGGAGCAACTAATAGCTAATTCTGCTTACTTTGCCAAAATGTAAACAAACATATTAGTTAAAAAAAATAGAGCCCACATCGGACCTCAACCTTAAAATTATAGTAACTGTAGTTCCAAAGGTTCGGGCATGATTATCCAAAAAGTAAAAGTAGGACAAATAATGAATTATAGGAATAATAATAACTTGAATATTAACAGCTAATCTTGTGCTGATCAGAAATATCTTTCTCTGACATATTAACCACCATCTCTTTTATTAGCCTCGTGCAGAAGAGGCTCAGTCTTTCCAAAAAAAAAAAAAAAAAAAAAAACAGCAGTGAATTTTAAAGACTAAGCCGAGATGAATCCCTGCAGAGAGGAAAGTGGTCTGACATGACTCAGCGTTTACAGCAGCAGGTAGAAGAATGCTGCCTCAATTCACTGTTCTTTATTTTTTCCATTTTCACTGTCATTTGTTATTTATGACAAACGGCTGTTGTGGCTTCCTAAATCTACTTTCTTTTCTTTTTTCTGCGTGTTAGTCATCTTGGCAACCCTCGTTGTTTTTGGGGGCGTAGCCCGACTAAGCCCCCGAAGGGGAAGATCAGGATCCTTGACCCACTATTTGTCCTGTGGCGAGTTGTTTCCTTGTACCACATCTGGCTTGGGAACACCTTGGGACGAAGTAGCTGAGGAGGAGCCACTTTGCTTCGCCGATTGTCATAAAATGGATGAATCTGAACCAGGATCTGATTAAATCTAACCAGAACCCAACTCTGCATCCAGCAGTACGCATATACATTTGCTCCGCTTTCCCTGCTGCTACACAGTGCAGCCCAATGGACCAGAAGAAGACGAGAATCAATTTCATCGCATACGTCGGACCCCATTTGGCACGCATACGAGAGCAGAGAACTTATAAAATCAATATGTTCCTGCGGTGTTATTGCTAAACATACAGCAGCTGGTCTGATTACAGCCGGAGGAACGATGAGC
>JACSYO010000527.1:1295000-1312500 GCA_016806645.1 Ophiodon elongatus
AGTGAAATAAGAAAAAGGGGAAGAAAGAAAAGAAAATAACAATGTTATAATCTATATTTTATAAATGGATTTTTATAATAAATGCAGAATAAGATCCACATTAAAAGGCCACCACCAGAGACCAGAGGTCATTACAATAAGGATCTTCTTCTGCATTTATTCTACACGTAATGATCTCTGGTCTCATCGACTGATGCATTGCTGTGTGCATCTCTCCCCGTCTCCATCTTACCGTGTGGAGTTCGTCTCCGGTGTTCGGTGTTGACCCGTTAAGTGATGCTCCTCCATGCCGCCGCCATGTTCCCGGTGAGTCCCGTGCGTCGCGGTCCCGCCGTGCGTCCGTCCGTCCGGTCAGAGGCCGCCGTCCGGTGTCCGGTGGCATTTGGAGAAACGCAAACAGGAGCGCCGCGAGTCCTCCTCCTCCTCTTCTACTTCTTCTTCTTCTTCTTCTCCTTCTTCTCCTTTTTCTTCTTCTCTCTGCGACCGCACCGAGAGTCAAGCTGGTGACAGGAAGAGGGAAGCGCTTCCGTCGAGGTTTTCAAAATAAGAGCGGCAGCTGGCTCGTAGAGGTTTCTTGCTCCTTTAAATCCAGATTGAAGACTTTTCTGTTTTTTGTTGCCTTTAATTGAACCAGATTCAAGGATCTTAATCAACTTCTGCATTTCACGACTGTTTTATTTCTTAAACTGCACCACAACTTTTTATTCTATTTTCATCTTTTTAATGTTTTGACTGTTTTTAATGTTTAAATGAATATTCTTAATTGTTTTTAAAATTTTTTTTTTGCATTATGTTTTGATGCTTTTAATGGTTTTATGTGAAGCACTTTGAATTGCGTTGTTGTTGAAATGTGCGAAGCAAAAAAAACTTGCCTTGCCTTTCGTAATGGCATGAAAGGTGTTACAAATAATAAAAATAATACTATTTATTAACAGTCTGATGTTGATGGCAGTAATCTGCAATGGTAACATCGAAGTATATTTACTTAAGTACTACAATATTACTACTCCACTACATAAGTCAGTAAATGGGCCAATCTGCAAAATGAGTGTGTATACTTTTGTACATAACTTTCAATATTTTGAATGCAGGACTTTAATTTGTAACACAACATTTTTATACTGCAGTAAAGACACTTTTAATATGTCTTGCACCACTGCCTGTAGGGAACTTCCACATTTCTGGTTTCAGAAATTACGTATTACTCTTTTGTGTATTTTATTTCGAAGGGAAGAGATAATCACCTGATATCCGGTCCTGTTTTGCTGAATTCTGTGTAACTTGACATATTTCTCTGCAGCAATTTCTCTGCAGAGGATGGATGTTGAAGACACAGCAGAACCAGAGAGAGAGAACTCTCTCTCTTCAACACACCGATCACAACCCTCATCGTACCATAAGAGTATAAGAGTAACACTGTAGTATCGCTTATGTTTAAACAATGATGGTATAATATTGTTTAGATTTAAGCGTAACATACGTAATTGTAAAACGTATTTAGCTAAATATTAACGACAAACTACAAAACAGTAGTTCCCTGACCGGGAATCGAACCCGGGCCGCGGCGGTGAGAGCGCCGAATCCTAACCACTAGACCACCAGGGAAGGATACACGCCGTCACCACGCTTCCCTATTCATACAAGAAACCACCGGACCCGGTGTGGACCGATTGGGTGGTAATAACACACGGTTACCGGTATCTTCCACCACCTCAACGTTACGTAGCCGTTTTGTGACTTAATGATGAAATATCTGAAGGCCAAGCCAGAGAGTTGGTCCATGTTTATATGCCCAGGGATTTTAGGGCTTTGTGTAGGACCTCGTGGCGCAACGGTAGCGCGTCTGACTCCAGATCAGAAGGTTGCGTGTTCAAATCACGTCGGGGTCAAACCTTTTCCTCCTCATGTTTATTTTTCGGAGCTCATCCAGAAGATGTGCAGAAAGGCAAGTGCAGCGGTGGAAGAAGTATTCATTAGAAGTAGTAATACCACGGTTCGGAAATACTCCGTGGTGGAAGAAGTACTCAGATCCTTCACTTAGCAACATTTTTGTAAATATTTCATATTTAAACTAAGTACATTTAGTCAAGCACTTTACTTGAGTATTTTTATTTAAGATAAGATAAGATAATCCTTTATTAGTCCTGCAGTGGGGAAATTTGCAATTTACTGGTACTTTATACTACTTCTGGTACTTAATACTATGGACAGTCAAACAGCCCTAATTTATAAATGTAGTTGACTTTGAGGCTTTTTAAAGACTTTCTCTGTCATCTACTTCCTCCCTGTTAGTTTTGTTTTTGTCCCACTAAAACCCGGAAACCTTCGTCCGCTCTGCTTCCGCAGAAAGTCAGAAGTTAATTCAAAGTGTGTGCAGAGAATAATTTGAGGAAATAAATGTTTTGTTTTATTAAACATTTATTGAGCAAATAAATTAAAAAAAACAAAGCTTTATTGGTGCTTGGAAATTAATCTAAAAAGCTTCCACACATTTGGCAAAAACATAATTATAATTATTTTCTCAATATAAATACTTTAATAACAATGTGACTTCAACTTTAAACAAGAAATGTAGCTTCCATTTTTGTTTTTGATGATCAGGTCTTAAAGTTAAGAGTTCGACGTTGATATTATGAAATATGCTTATTCTCTTTCTAAAAAAATACCAGGATACAGAAGTCTACCAGTTAGCTTAGCACAAAGACTTCCATAAAATATAGTTGTTATAATGTTTCCCAAAAATGTCAAACTGTCCAATTATCTCAAGATAATCATAGTTATTTCAAAGAAAACAGCACATTTACAGATGAGAAATATTGTTATTATCCTGTGATGATCACTAAAATACAGCTTCAGGGTTATAACATTACGACTCACCTCAAGGGAAACATGAACATTGGGATGTTTTGTTTTTTTTAATTTAGAAAATGTGGGTTCTGTTAAATCAGAATTAGTTAAAATGCCGTAATGTTATTCTTGATATGACATGTGACCACCAGATAGCAGCAAAGCCTGATCTCTCTTCTTCCTCTTGCCTCCATTAAAACACATCAATGAGCCTTTATCACCACGAACACACACAGTAACACATGCACATGTTTAAATTAAACTATATATTTGAGATGTGCAGGACGACGACTTTGGGTCATTCTAGGTAAAAACGAATTATAATAAATATGTAGCCTGGGAAGGAGATAATATTCAGAGAACCAATTTAAAAATTCTCTGAGATCTTAAAGTCATAAACTTGAATATAAACTCATAGATTTGCGAGAAAAAAGGTAGAATTTCTGGGATTAAAGCAATAAATTTACGGAAAAAAAACGTACAAATTAATTTGAAAAAACTCTATTACTCTATTATTATAAAGTCATAAATATGGGAAGAAAACTGAGATCAAAGTTGTACATTTACGAGAATAAAACTCAAATATCCGAGAAAAAATGTAAATATTTTCTGAGATTATAAAGTCAAACATTTGCGAGAAAGAAATTATCTGAAATTTACAAGAAGAAATAATTAAACCCCATGGCTTCACTTTACAAGGTGGGATCAACCTCATCACGCTGACTGTGTTTTAGACCTCAAGATTTGAGTGTTTTTACTCCTAAATTTGTAAAGTTTTTCTTTAATCTCAGAAAATGTCTGAATTTATTCTTGAAAATTCTTATTTTTTTTACCTGAATATTACGCCTCCCCCAGCTTTATTTCCTTATAACATATTCTTGGTTTTGGTAACATATAGAATAAGTTATCAGTTATACTCTAAAGTCACAATTTCCCCCCCAACACATTGCTGATGTTCCCTAAATTCCACGCATTTCTCCCTCAAGCTCAGACTAAAAGATAAACCTCCTTCATTGCTTCTTTTAGAATTATTTTTTAATGCGCCGTACGGTGAGTCCCGGTGCTAGTGGTTGGACCTGTGGATGCTGACTTTCTTGCGGGTGTTGTCGCTGCAGCGCTCCAGGATGAGCTCCGGACTCGGCCGGGGAGGGATGACCGGAGCCTCTTTCCTCGGCTCGCTTTCCGAACTGGAGCCGGACTGGTCGGGAATGTTGTCTGTCGGTTAGAAATAACATCGTTGTTAGGTGTATTTTTTTATTTATTTTTTATTGACCTATCATTTTTTTATAGGTAATTTTTTATTTACCCATATATATATATATAGAGGTAAGGATGAGAAGGTATTAGGGAAAATAAAAAATGTATATATATATATATATATATAAATAATAATATATTATATATATATGTTTATATGTGTATATATATATATATATATATAAGGATGAGAAGGTATTAGGGAAAATAAAAAATGTATATATATATATATATAATAATATATTATATATATATGTTTATATTTATATACACACACAAATATATCTAAAATGTTTCTTTCCTCACCTACTTTTTTAAAACCCCACGCGTCACCTCGGACGCACAAGTTAAAAGTAATTATTTCTGATTTATTTTCCTTTACTTCTGCTCTTTCATATTGTTCTAAGCACCTACCTCTCTTAACATATAGGTTAACATAATCTGCAAACTGCACTATTTATACTTCTTTACCTACCGGAGGTATAATTCCACTTATTTCACCATCATTGTTGATTTAAACTAAGGGCTCCGCCACCAAGCTGTACCTCTCGAGGTCTAAGGCCGTTGCATTTCACCCCGCTCTTAGCGTTCCTCTACTAAATCTATACTATAACATCGGTTCGGTGAATTCAGAGAGGTTTTGTGGGTACATTGCTGTGTCGTCTACATTCGAGATGTGTTGGATCAAACCAAAGACAGAAACTAAGATAGAACGTTCCACCCTGGAAACGTGTTGTCATTACCCTGGTTCTTCCTCTCCCTCAGTGGGGACTTGGCAGCGTTCTTGGGGTTCCTGTTGGGCTCGGTGAGGCGGCTGCCTCTCTGCTGGAGGTAGCGGCGGCTGTTCCTGCGGTAGGCGTCCTGGCTGAGCCGCTGGCGAGCCTTGTTGTGGATGCTCTTGGCGTTTCGGATGGTGGACCTGAGACGAGGAAGAGGACGCACACAGCTGTGAAGGTACCTGGAGGTGTTTGGTGGTGAGCTCGACTTCCAGCCCCAACTCTTGAATTTTAAATTTTAAATTTTAACTGAGATTAAAAAAAACAAGCTTTGAGTCAGTTTGTGTATTTCTTAGGAGGTGAAATGACAAATACACTTGAACTCATGTTTACTCAAGTACTGTTCTTATGTACACATTTGAGGTACATTTATATTACTTGAGTACTTTTCATACTTCTACTCCACTACTCCTAATTAGCGCGAAAGACGTGAATAAACACAAATGATCCCGCGAGTAGCGCAACGCAAAAAAATATTTTAAAGCTTTAGTTACTTTACAAATTAAGAGTTTTGCATCCAAAAAATATAAAGTGTGCAATCCAAACAATCAATCGTTTAATGGAGATATTTTAATAAATATTCAATAAATGCTAAATATTTAAATCTAATGATATAATATAAAATAGTTACAGCGGACATTTTTCCGCATTGAGTTAGTTTTCTTTCTACATTTTGAATGACAGTGTGGTATTAGTACTTTTACTTAAGTAAAGGATCTAAATACTTCCTCCATCACTGGAAATTGAATAAAAAAACTACTTTGATATAAATAATCTACCTACAAGAACACACATTTAAATAAACAACCACAATTATAATACATGGAAAATATAATTGACTTGTGCTTTTGATAGAAGCCATAGATATGGTAGTTTTTTTAACATTTTAAATATTAGGTTCGTCCCAGAAACGGTTTAAAACTCTATTTTAAATAAAATAAAGTGCATTATTTTATACTAGACGTTCATTGTATAAACTCTTTACTTTTGCTTATTTTTAAAGTGCTAATCTAATGTGCAGGTGCTTCTTTTTTAAATAAATTGCAGCTGGTAATTATAACTTTTCAATCATTTTTGGGGGGAAAATTAAGGATAATTTAACTTTATATCCAACATTTTAAACGTTTAACATGAAGCATGTTTTTTTTCCATGACGTACCTGCGGGGCGGCGGTTTATGTCCCTGCAGGTTCGTCCTCTGTGCTTCGTGTATCTCCCTCTTGCCGGTCTTGTGCAGGAACATGGAGGGGAAGTGACCGGTCTCGTCTCCTTTCCTGAGAAAATATCCAGATTAGCTAAAAGGAACAACTGTAAGAATTCATTTTTAGAAGATGTTAAAGGGACAGAACGTTTAGAAGTGTGTTCGTATGAGGTTCTTCTCCATATGGAGAAACATATTAAACATTAAACGTATTAACATGTCAGTTAATATCAGTTTCAGTGAACGCTTTATTTAGAAAACATCAGTTATAGCCACTTTAATGTCCATCTGTGTGTGTGTGTGTGTATGTGTGTATGTGTATGTGTATTTGTTTGTGCGCGCGTGTGTGTATCATACCTGACGACCCACCAGCCGTCCAGCAGCTTGTGAATGACCGCGATGGTTTCCCCGATCTCCAGAGAGATCTCGTCCTCCTGCTCCGCCTTGTAAGCTTTGACGGTGACGAAAATTTCTCCTGCAGCGACACAAAAAAAGACGCCGTCAAAAACAGACTGAAACTATGCATTTCGTAATCAAGACGACAACGTGAGCGGCTTGCCTTCGTAGTTCGGCTCGTCTTCCTCGGCCTCCTCCGGTCCGTCCAGGGGCTCCAGGTAGGACGCAGGAATCCAGCCTCGTTTAGACTCGCACTGGCAGAACCACCAACCTGAAGGCAAACGCAGGAGCTCAAAGCCTGGTCTCTCTCGTTTATGAAACATAACCGGAGGTTGCAGAAATGTTTTTCACGTTAAAGTCACTATGAGGAACTTTAACTTTGTGTTGATTCTGTCGCCCCCTGTGGACAGAAATGATAGTGTTGCAGAGCGCCAGAGTCTCTTTAGAAAACCTCTCATTTTACTGCAGTCTGAATACTTAAACTCAAGTTTCTGTAACATTAAATATGATTTAGAGGGGAAAACGTATTTAGCAGATTCCAAACCAGCAAGAAACAACAAACACAAAACACAGAAATAACAAAAAGGATTACAGGGTCTTTAAAATGCTGCAATCGACCTGGACAGATTCTATAATAACTGAAACTACAAAAATTAAACCCATTTTGTAACATAAGATTTTCCCAAGTGTTAGTAACAGGATCTCATCAGTTCTGCATCATGTGGTTCCAAATCTTTGTAAATAAATCAAGTTGCCTCTTATTGAAATATTCAAACTGTAGACTCCGTATCTTTGTGGGATCTCGGCTTCAAATAAACATAAAGTTCTGCGTTGTCGAGTGAACTCTTCTCACCGTTCTGGTTTTTCTCCACGATCTCCACCAGGTCTCCGGTGTGCAGGTCGATCTCGTGTTTGGACGTCTTGGTGAAGTCTGCGATCACTCTGTAGGTGTCCAATATGATGGGGCTGGAAATCTCTGAGAGGTAAAAAAAAAACAACAACAACAACAACAACAACATGATTACCTCTTTTGAGTTTAGGAAAACACACTGTAACTTTTACAGGAAACAAAAATACAAGTTAAAGATCAACAGTTACAACTGAAGTTATTAGCAAAACATTAAATACATTTATAGATGAACATGTCTGTTTGAATTATCCAGCCCAAAAAAAATGAAGACGATTGTTATTTTTTACATTTTATACACAAAGGCAACTGAAAGTGTTTTTTATATAAAGCATAAAAAAAACATTAAGCATATGAAACAAATAAAACAGAAAATAAGGCAATTTATAAATCAATATTATTATAATAACGTAGTAACAGATTTTTAAGATTAAAAAGTGTTAAAATGTATCATTTTTAAAGGACTTCTGGAAAGAAAGCCGTTTTTAGTATTTAGTGAATTTGTTGAAATGAATCCTACCAGATGCGTTTCCTCTGGCCAACTCCCTGGAAACAACAAACGTCTCGTTCCTCTTCAGCCTGAAGAGCAAATTACCTTTTTTTTTTATAATTTGTACATTTTTCTCGGAATTGTTTGACATATACAGTAATTATTATATTTATATAATATATTAGAAGCGATACATCTTCCACGCTCTTGCAGTGGACGTAGAAGTGTGATGTACTGACGTGTTCGGGGCGGGCGGGTTCTCGTCCTCGGGTCGAACAGTGAGGAAGCTGCAGAGCAGTCTGGAGCGGGAGATGTGAGGCGGCAGGTCGATGAGCGAGTGGAAATACTCCGCCAAGGTGCTCTGTCTGGTTTCTGGTGACTTCTGGCTGATCAGCCACCGCGGCGCTGAGGACACAAACACAAACCAGTCATCCATCAGTCACAGATTATTATTTTAAAAACAACAACACAGGAACTGGGGGAGGGGTTTCCCACAAGCGCCATTTTTAGATTCTGCAGACTTGATAGCAAGTAATTTTATTTGAGCCTACAATTAAAACATGATGGTTAAAAACAGTTTTTACACACATTAAATACATACATTAAAGGAAGCTCAAAAGAAATTTTGTTAAACAGCAAAAACCTAAAGTATATCCACATATCTGGAGTCCAAGATCATAATAAAGCTATATTTAATCATAAATCATAAAAACTAGACTAATTCACAACAAGATCTTGTGTTTTTATGCCAATTTTAACCGTTTAAGCGCGTCTCGACAAAATCAAGAGCGCATAAATTAGTTTTTCTTCTTTGTCAAAAAAAAACAAGAGAAATCATAAAGAAACTGGAATACAAACGTTTTTTTGAAGCTTTAAATTGGATGTTTTTTCAGTTGAGTTTTGAAGGAGACATTTAACAAAGTAGACGACTATATATCTGATTGGGATCTTTGTATTTAATGCTGTAAAGTAAATGAAAATCCTTGGAAGACCTGGTAAAATATGAATGAAGGTCTGAGAATTCATTTTTAATATCAAACAATATTCCTGCATTCAAGATTTCACAAAAGTATGAACAGTAAAATGTACTAAAAGTATTAAAGTAAAAGTACTTTCCATTTCACAGAATTATGTTATTACATATAAATCAGATTACTTCTGAGGCTTCGCACGTAAGCAGTTTTTTAACTACTTGAAATTCTGTTGGATGTTTTAAAACTACAACATTCCCCTTTGAGATGTAGTCAAGTAGAAGTATACAATATAATTTCGATACTCAAGTAAAAGTACCTGAGAACTGTACCTTAGTAAATGTACTTAGTTTACTTTCCACCACTGCTTTCAAGAAGTGGAAGTTTCCAGACTTTCCGTTTTCAGGCTGCTGTTGCATCAGAATCGAGGTTTTCTCACATTGCAACACGTTTAGTTTTGTAATTAAACTTTCACGAAGGAGGAAACGCGTTCTGTTCGCATGAGAACCGAACACCTGAACACCTGAATAGGAACAGAAAACTGACCGGCTCACTGTTTTCTTTTATAACACCTGGCTGTCATTAAAAAGGATGGCAGAATTACAAAGTCCACGAAACAGCTCTGGATAGCTGACTTCACTTCCTCTAATGGGAATGTGTTTCAAGAGAGTGAGATGAGATGAAGGATATCAATCTCATGTCTGTGTGTTAATGACGGAGCTGGAATCAGGACGTGGTTAGCCTAGCTTAGCATAAAGACTGGAAACGGGGGGAAACAGCTAGCCTGACTCTGTCCAAAGTAAAAAAAAATAAAACACCAACCAGCTCCTCGAAAGCTCACTGATTAACACATCGTTGTGTTTCTTTAGTCCAAACTCAAACATGTATTATTATTAATAGTAGTAGTAGTAGTACAGATTAATTTAACACGTGAACCGCTGTGATTAGCTAGAAGTTTGTAAATGGCCATTCTCACAAAACAACTCTGCATTCAGAAATCAAGAGATGATCGTGAGCTGGAGACCTCCGACAGAGGTCAAATTCATGTTTTTGTCAATGGAGTCTTTTGGCTGTGTGATTTTTTTTGTAGGTGTCCAACACCTGAACTGTCCCTTTAAGATAGCCGAGCTGAATCTGCTGCTTCTGTTTGACTTTTTTTTTTTTAACTATTAAGTTTGTAATAAAATATGTCTTTGAAGGGTTACTTTCCTTGTTCTTCTTTTTCAGTCTTCTTTTTTTTCTTTTTTTTTTGTACTTTAACTGCTGCTCCACCCCTCCCACTCCCCCACCCCTCACCCCCTCCCAACCCCACCCAAAAACTAATTTTGACATCAGAGACTTCCCGTCTTGTTGCAGCTTTTCTCAGTTGCTTAAACAAATACAAAAAAAAAAGAGAAGTGGATTCAGCCACACATGTTAATAAAACCTCAGGTGCTTCCTGAAAGAACATTACAGCATTCAGAGGGAGTTTTCACAACAACAACCAAAAAAGATCCTTAAAATGTCTCATGTAGCTACTTCATGAGTTATCTTTTAATACTAGTCTGTATTATTAATTTGTATTGTTATTATTATCATTATTATTGTTAATATTATTATCAGTATCATTATTATTGTTAATATTATTTTATTGTTTCATTATTATTATTATTATTATTATTACCTGGTAATGACGGGATGATTTTGTCCTTTTTTTCTATCTCACCAGACTCGATGGGAAACATCTCCTTCAGCGATTTCTGCGACCAAAAACATAATAAAAAAAAAACATTTTCATGTTGTTTGCACTCAACGTTTGCAGAAGTGCACAAAGTCCGCGGATCTTTTATTTTGTTGTGCAGAGGGAGCTCACGTGGAAGGTGTAGATCTCCGGATACGTCCTGTAGATCACCTTCTCCGACAGGTCGCTCCATTTCACCATCAGCATGTACACCTGCACAGATTACGTCACACTTAAACACAACCAAGAGTTACTACCGAAGCGCGTCTCTACGTGTTTTTTTTTTTTTTAGGAGGATTCGTGAATGTTTGCGGGATCTTACGTAGTGCTGACTCGGGTACGAGCGTTTCTCGAAGCCCAACAGCTCGACGTGTCTGACGTAGGTCTCCTCCATGCTGAGCTGCAACCGACGACTGAAATGAAACACAACAGACACGAGGGCTCATATACTGTGTGTGTGTGTGTGTGTGTGAGTGTGTGTGTGAGTGTGTGTGTGTGTGTGTGTGTCAGTTCCTCTTTACACGTCGACGAAAGTCATATTAACTTCATCACAGAGGAAAAAGAAATGAGGAAATACTTTTTGTTTCACTCAACATCTGTTGGAATAATGTTGATGAGAGTATTTAAATTTTAAATTAATGAGATCAGCGATGAAGAAGCAAAACTGCATCGTCTAAAGAATCCAAGAGCTGAACTACAACGCAGGAAAACCATTTTACTTTAAAAGTAGTACTATAACTATTAGTAGCAGTAATATAAATAGTAGTAATAGCAGTAGTAATGGTCATAGTAGTAGTTGAAATAACAGTAGTGTTAGTAGAAGTAGCAGTAGTAGTAATAGTAGTATTGGTAGTAGCAGTAATAGCAGTAGTAGCAGTAATAGTAGTAGCAGTGGTACTAATTGCTGTAGTAGTACTATTGGTAATATTGGTAGTAAAAGTAATTGCAGTAGTAATAGTAGTATTGGTAGTAATATTAGTATTGGTAGTAATAGTAGTAGTAGCAGTAATTACAGCAGTAGTAGTAGTAATAGTAGTATTGGCAGTAATAATAATAGCAGTAGTTTTTTGGTACCTTTAAGTTTATTTTGATGCTAATACTTTTGTACTTTTAACAAGTATTTCTACTTTTACTTAAAAGATGCTGAATTCAGAGCATATCTGTTGCCTCCGCGTGGCTCTCAAACATGGCGACAGCTCACAGCCCTCACAAAACACATGAGCTAAATGGGACGCGGCCGGAGGAGAAGCTCTGATAACAACACACACAGAGAGGGAAGAGTCGTTACCCTTTACTCCTCCAATTAAGGTCAAAGGTCAAAGGTCACCTGTGTTTGAAAGTGAAATACTTTTCACAACACAATGTTTGTTTGGGGATTAAGATCTTACATAATAAACATATTATAATCTCTTAGAATATAACGTATTGTTAAAGATTGAACCTTTGTGACTTGAAATCCGTGTTTGTTATTGTTATTATTATTATTATTATTATCTTTATTATTATTGATGCTGTTGTTGTAACTTCTTTCAAAAGCAGTTAAAAGCAGTTAACTGCAAGTTAAGAATCCCCCTCGAAGCTGTTTCTCAACAGTCAAGAGGCCAGACAGGGAACCACCGAGTTGATTGCATCGCTCTTGTTCCCGTAGCAACCACCGCCCTCCGTGTCACTCATGTGGGCTTTCAGCTCAACTTGTGATTTACTAAGCTTGTTTTAGCAAACAGAGAAAGAGGAACAAGAACAGCGTGAAAAGAAACACAAACAATCCCATATGAATTAACTTCCTCCTTTGTGGCAGCCGAGGGGAAAAAAATAAATATATATATATATATATCTGTAAGTACGTTAGTTGGTACAAACCGTTAATATGTGGTGTATTTAAAGTGGGGTATCTTCAATGTGGGCAATGTGTTCTCATGGTTCCACCTTGTGGACGTTTTGTTTATTGCAGTAAATCAATCTAAAATAAAATAAAAAGCTAAAATTACATATAATAAAAAGCTAAAATTACATATAATAAATACAATAAATACATGCAAAGGATGGATCCAAGTTCACAGTTATTTTGATATTATTATTATTATTATTATTATAAAAAAGGGAACACAAGTTGCTTCCAACCTCTTTAGTGTAGAAATAGAAAAGCTTAATACCGTGGTTCATATGTCAGTAGCACCACAATATTTAAAATTACGTAAAAATAATACAATAAAATGAATAATTATTTTCGGCCAAGGTGAACAGTCCTCCAAGATACGGGACGGTACAGGATTTAGTTTTGGTACCTATTCTTGTAAAATAATGATATTTATTCCAATGCAATCATTTTATACATTCTCGTGCAATAATGGTATATATTCTAGTACAACAATAATCGTTATTCTAATGCAATAATTATATTTATTTATTGCAATTATTGTATTTATACTAGTAAAATAATTATATTTATTTTAATAAAATAATTATATTTATTCTTGTGCAATAACTATATTTATTTACTGCAATAATTGTATTTATTTACTGCAATAATTATATTTATTCTACTGCAATAATTGTATATATTCTTGTCCAATACAAATATTTATTCTAATGCAATAATTATGTTTATTCTAGTGACCTTGGTGGAGCAGAATAAATACTTTACTGTTTTCGTCTGGAAGAATAAATGAACCGAGGAACCGTCAGCAAGATAACGTGACATTGGCTCAACAGTTCCTCGTCATCATCTTCTGTCACTCAAAGGGGGAAACAGCGCCACCAAAATCGCACTTATGGCCAAAAATATATGACAGTTGTAACGATAAGAACTGCCATAGGAAATGGATGGTAAAAGTTAAGGAAGTTAAGTCTTACACAGGTCTTTAGTTCAAAACCGGGCGGAAACACTTATTTTTCCACTTGAACTTCTGTATCTGTGGCAACAATTCTAATTGGGTAATTTCATTACAGCAATCAAAATTACATTGTTAACCAATTGCCTCCTCCAACATTATTGTTGAAACCAGATAATTCCTGCAGAATGCTCGATACCATGGGACAAATGTTTTTTTTGCGATTCTTGAACAAATACTAAATTAGTTTTTAGCTGTTTAGCAAATAAAAAAAAGGCCTTTTAGTATGACATAGTTTCTGAACCCCCTGGTGTTTAAAGAGAAAACAGATAAAGACGCAAATAAAGGACTATATATTATTATTATTATTATTATTATTATTATTATATTAAAAAGAGGAAACACAAGTTGCTTCCAACCTCTTTAGTGTAGAAATAGAAAAGCTTAATACCGTGGTTCATAAGTCAGTAACACCACAATATTTAAAATCACTTTTGGCAAAGGTGAACGGTCCTCCAAGATACACGATTTACTTTTCGTACTTGAACGCAACATTATCACCAAGTTTCCGTAGTGTAGTGGTTATCACGTTCGCCTCACACGCGAAAGGTCCCCGGTTCGAGACCGGGCGGAAACATCTATTGCTTTTCATCCTTGTTTTAATGAACAGATCTGATCCGTGAGAATGAATGCGCTCCACTGTTCCCCGACAAAGTCTTGGTGACAACTTGTTCTTCTTTCAGCCCTCTCTGTGAAAGGTTCTGGTCCATGAAAAAGGTTGGTGACCGTTTCAGTGACACAGATTAAGAAAGTAGAGTTCCAGAGCAAGTATGAAATGCCGGTCCCTGAATGCACCACTCATAGGTTTCCGTAGTGTAGTGGTTATCACGTTCGCCTAACACGCGAAAGGTCCCCGGTTCGAGACCGGGCGGAAACAACCTTTGCTTTCCATCACAATTCATGTTGATGATTAACTAAAATCAATAAAAGTAACTTCATGTCACCTCTAATCTTCCTTGTTGAGAAATGATGATATCTGTCTTGCCTAACTAATCCAATGACAAAGTATCTTCTAGGGATAAAATAAAAATAGTTATTCTAATGCAATAATTGTATTATTCTAGTAAAATAATTATATTTATTCACTGCAATAGTTGTATTTATTCTAGTAAAATAATTACATTTATTATAATGTAATAATTATGTTTATTCTAGTGCAATAATTATACTTGTATTAGTTACATAATTACATTAATACTAATACAATATATTTAGTGTTGTGTGTGTGTGAGGGTATATTTGGGGTTTGGTGGGTTCGTGGTTCGCTTCTTCTCTCCGATCCATCCGTCCCTTTCAGCCTCATAGAAACCAGACTGTGTGAAGTCACTCCAGCTCATCTCCTTCACCATGCCCTGGTCCTTGTACAGGGAGAATCCTCTGGTGGAGATGTAGAAATACTTTACTGTTTTCGTCTCAAAGAAAAAATGAATACTAGGAACCATCAGCAAGATAACGAGACTTTCCTCGTCATCATCTTCTGCTGCTGATGGACGTCTGTCACTTGAATCGCACTTGTGGCCAAAAATATATGACTGTTGTAACCCCTTCAATGAGGAAACACAGAGAAAGAGAGGAGTGTGTTTTCTATCTCCCAGGAGAGGGGACCCAGCCGGCCAGTGAGTTAGATGACCTGTCTTTCATACATGCACTTTCACATGATGGGACTGGACTGGAGAAACTGCAACAGGCCGATCCCGGTATTGGTAAAGTGTGGGATTAGAGTGATTGTTTTCCAGTGTATGTGTCTGGGGCTTTTATTGTGAAGGATAAAATGGAAGGAGGAAAAGGGGAGAAATGTTCTAAGACTGTGTTTAAAGAAAGATGATTTTGTGATGCTTCCTGGTATTCAGATGTAAAACACACGTTGAACTACTTCTCGTTCACAAACCACTACATGTCAGCCCGTTGATTAGTTCAGACCGGGTCACGTGCTTTATCAGGCCCTTCCTCGTTAGTATAGTGGACAGTATCTCCGCCTGTCACGCGGAAGACCGGCGTTCGATTCCCCGACGGGGAGTAACTTTTTTTTTTTTTGTCGTATATCCACTGTGTTTGAATGTAGTTTTATGTTTTTGATGATGCCATTTGCACATTTGATGAGAGAAGGAAAGTATCAGAAATCTGCTGAGCCAATGAAACGTCTTTTCCTCTGAAGCGTGAAGCGACGTCAAGCACGTCTATCTTGCATGTGTTCATCCAGTAACGCTGGACTTTAAATCAAGTCAAGAAGCTGGAAATACGGAATATCCAATCTGTCCCTGAACGTATCACCTCCGCTGAGTTTCCGTAGTGTAGTGGTTATCACGTTCGCCTCACACGCGAAAGGTCCCCGGTTCGAGACCGGGCGGAAACAGTTCTTGCTTTTCACCACGTGTATTAATGAATAGATTGGATCGATTTTCGATATTGTCTTTACAATCGGAGTTACCGATGTGTACCTACACGCAGAACTTTAACATCAATTAAACCTCCAACTTAAATATCTGCTGTAAAATAGTGTAGTGATGTTTTTATTAAATTAAGAATGGCCGAAATACGACTGTAGCTAAATATTAACAATGATAATTAATTATTGATTAACGTACTGTGTGTTTTTTAAGCTTCGTAAACATGTTGTCGGAAATGATAGCGAACTCTACTGCGGTGAGAAAAGTTCCTGAATGCATCTCCGCATGTAGTTTCGGTGGTGTTGTGGTTATCAGCTGTGGATAGATGTAGAAGACATTTTCATGAACAGAAGGCCTTCCAAAATGAGGCTTTTTGACTCCCATCTTACCCAAACTAAAGGTTCAGTTTCTGGTTCAAATGATGAGCTACAGAATGTGGGTGGGCAAAACACAATCAATTTACTTTAATAATAATATTTATTCTAGTGCAATAATTATTACTCCCCAGTCCTCCTTCTATGGGGGACTGGGGGAGTCAAGGAGGTTGGAGAAGAAGTTTTGGGGTTAGAAAGTGAGGATTGAATTCTGGTTTGGTAGAAAGAGCTTTTGGCTGCAACAAAAATAGAGGCAGAGAAAGAGGAGAGAAGAGATTGATAAGCGAGCAGGTCGTCAGGGTGTTTGGATTTTCGCCATTTCCTTTCTGATGCTCACATAGTGGCTCTCTCGGCGCGCACCGAGTCAGACAACCACGGAGCCGGGGAGGACTCGTGGACCTGTCGTGTCGTGAGAGGACAGAGAGAATTGAGAGGAAGACAGAGTAGAAAGCAGAGTGTCTGTGACAGAGTTAGGATGCAGGAGTGAGAAGGAGTCAGTTGAAGGGAGGGCTGATAAAACAGAGGAGGCCAGAGAGGAGGGAGAGAGGGAGCGAATGTTGCGAAGGACAGGTACAGAGTCTGTTGAAGTGGTAGGGTTGTCGGGGTTGGATCGATTTCCCATATTAGTTGTCTTTAAAACCGGAATTACCGATGTGCACCTATACGCAGACTTCAAAGTATCGATAAATAAACAAATGCATATATAAGAAGAAGAATTTATACAGGAATAGATGAAAGAATGCAGATATAAATGAATAAAAGAAGAAATTGACACAGATACAAATGCAGAAAAGAATAACAATAAAACCAAATATTTAATTTAAGTCAATAAATAAAAATCATCAGTGTTGAATTGAATCTTGTTCTTTATATCTGTCCACCTGCTGGTAGCTTTCCTTCTCCATTATCATCAGTTATTCATGTGAACATTTATTAGATAAATACATCGAAATGTCTCCGTGTTGCACCTTTTAATTATAATTAAACATTGTTTTTTAACAGCAATTAAACCTCCATCTTAAATGTGTGCTGTAAAATAGAAGAAGTATTAAATAAAAAATCCCCGAAATATGACTGTAGCTAAATATTCACATTGAGAATTGATTATTGATATGGATTGAGGTTTAGATGGTGCCAATTCGGATGTGGTGGATGTTTGTGGAAGTGGATTAAAAACTTTATTAAAGTCAAATTATAATTAGAAAAACAGTATGATGATTCTCTGTGATTTAAAGGAAAGATGAATTCATTGGGTTTACATTTAAAACAAATTTATTTTCAATG
>JACSYO010000527.1:1335000-1442500 GCA_016806645.1 Ophiodon elongatus
CTTCCACAGAGTGTGTTCTTAAGCTGTGGTGAACGGAACACGGAACACGAGGACGTGTCCCATCATGAGGTCACGTCAGTCAAATCAATGATGAGTGTTCCGGAATATGCAAATTAGTGTGTTCCGAGTTGTAAAGATGGAAGTTATCCTCTAAATACATTTATGCAGTGCATAAAATACTCCAATACTTACTCTCTTGACTCTATACTTGACTCTTTCTCAGTCATCTGGCTGACTTTCCTACAAACTATTAAAAATGCCCTGAGGTTGTTTTTATGAACTGTTCATCTTGATCTAAAGTAAAATACTTTAAAGCAGAGGTCTTCAACAGGCAGTCGACAACTATTACAGGGGGTGGTGACATTTTTGGTTTATTAAACGATTTAAAAATAAAAAAAATTATATTTCTTTAATATATTTTTTATATTTCTTTATATTTTTTAAAAATAAAAACATGAATATATGAACCTGTGTATTACTTGAATAGGTTAGTATTGAATGCACAATAACAAGGTATGTTTATACATGACACTATGCCCAGTTTAATATATAAAAACACAATTTCATGCAATATATATAGTAGGTGATTTTAACTTTTCCTCAAATCGCCACCAGCAGGTTTTGGTTTTTAGTGAAATATTTCACATCTCTCCAACAACTGTTGGATAGATTGCCAATGAATGTGGTGCAGATATCCATAGTGCTCTATCTATCCAACCAACTTTTAGTGAGCTCCTCAGTTGTATCTAGCGCCACCATGTGGTTGACATTTGTGGTTTGTGCATGTGGGTGACGAAATACACATTCCTGCCAATGGTTTCACATTGTTCCACTAATCATAAGGTAACAGCACTGGAACATACATAAACATAAACATGAATTAGATTACGGTTTAAATTATTGACTCAGCTTTTCCACAACTCTCTTGATGACCAGGATTTTCTCCTCTTTGTGGAGCTGAATGGACTCTTGAGTAACATCACAAAAAAAGTGTGTAAAATAGCAGCTCATAGAAACAATCAATACACCAATCAGTCAACATGTATCAAGCTAAACAGTCTTGACCCATGAAAAATCAACAGACTACAAATATGCATGTAAACACATGACTCAAACAATATTATGTTATGACAAAATAAAATACATTCAACTTTGCCTGTAATTTCCTCAAAAACTGAACAGTAAAATCTCATGAAATGTGCCATGGACATAGTAGGGGTCATCGTGAACAACAATCCGGTGAAAGTTTAATATAATATATTATGGAATTTCTGTAATAAAAGTACAAATATTGGGAAATTATGAATATGAATGCCATTTCAGCTGACTTTGCCTTTCATTTTTTCAAAAACTGTCCAGTAAAAATACAATAAAAAATCTGACGTGGACATAAATGAGGTCATCATGAACAATAATCCAGTGGAAATTTTTTAAGGAAATGTAACCAATGAAGGAAATGTTTTTATTACAGATCAAAGATGATTATTTGATAAAATAATTTTCGATCCCCATTTTTAAATTACAAACAGCACAGTAGTGTAACTTCAGATTTTAAGATAGTTGGATTTCACGTAATGTACAAAATAATGTTGTTTTTGACTTGTTATATCAAATTGGACACATTATTGCTTAAATATAAGTCTATCTTCGTGCCTTCAGTGCTTATCCAAGTACCGTAACACCACGAATAGACGAGCAAAACATTTAAAGCGCCGGCTGGCTTCACCGAGGCTCACTTGATTAAGGTTTTAACACGTCAGACAGTCAGAGAGAATAAATATGAGCACTTACCGATTGGTGAAGAATGCGGTCATGAACTTCTCACGGTTTTGATCCTGGAAAACAGTGCCAAGGTAAGGTTTAAACTTAGTTACGCAACATATTGCATGTGCAATTTGTTGGGCAACTGTGTATGTATTTTGTGCAACGAGGCAACAGTCATATTAAAACCCTAGTGACGATTTAATAATTACTCCCCGTTGGGAAATCAACTCCAGCTTTAATCTCCTGTCAGTCTTCTCCACAGGTGAAGAATCAGATTTATTTACTTCACTCTCATCAAATGTGCAAATAGCATCATCAAAAACATAACACAACATTCAAACATAGTGAAAAACTGTGCCAGGGTGTTTTCTGATATTAGTTGTCTTTAAAACCGGAGTTGCCGATGTGCACACGCAGACTTTGAAGTATCAAAAAAATAAAAAGAATATTTCATACAGGAATAAATTAATGAATGTAGAAATAAATGAATAAAAGAAGAAATTGACACAGAGATGAATGCAGAAATGAAAAACAATACAACTAACTATTTAATTTAAGTCAATAAATACATTTTTTAATTTAATCTGCTGGTAGCTTTCCTTCTCCATTGTCAACGGTTTTTCATGTGAACATTTATTTATTTATAAATACATCAAAATGTCTCAGTGTTGCACCTTTTAATAATTAAATATTATGTTTGTCACAGCAATTAAACCTCCATCTTAAATGTTATCTGTAAAATAGAAGTAGGGTTTTTATTAAAAACGACTGTAGCTAAATATTCACAATGATAATTGATTATTGATTTACTTTTCAAAGATGACTGAAACGAGGATGAAGTGTGACCCATGTTACTGAGAGAAAGATTTACTGTTTGATCCTGAAGCTGACGGCTGTATGTTTCACTTTTATACAAACTGTAAGTCTGCAAAGTCGGAATTCTCGACGCGTCCCTGAACGCAGCCTCAAGGGGGCGTGTACACATGTGTCACCGTTAAATGGCGCCGTGTTGCAGCTGCAGGAGCTCGTGAGAAGTTCAGGTCCGAAAGAACTTCATGACCGTAAACTTCACCGACAGACCGACCTGTTTGTGCTCCGGTGTTCGGTAAGAGCTCACGTTCAGCTGAAGATAACGTTCGCTTTAACCTTCACTGTTCACGACACTAACCTGCTAGTTATGTGCATTTAAAAAAATTTAAAAGCAGGATTTTAGCTGTGATGTAATCTCCTCAAACGGATAAAAAACATCCGAAGTAACCACATAATGATGCTGATTTGTAGGAAGTCTGAATTAATTTGTCAATTTTCTCTGCAAGACGACAAGCAAACAACTTTTAAAAGGCTTGTTTTCTGAATGGAGTCCGCTAGCTGAGTGCGAGGCTCTGCTAACATTGTAGCGGTTCCGTCAACAGTCACAGTGATGTTATCTAGACGTAAATACATCAGTTATTGTTTGTACTGGAGGTACTTTGTGTTTATTGATGTACATGTACATGTACATGTGGTGACGTCCGGTCTTTGTATGAATGAGGTACTGTCATAGAACTCTGGTTCAACAGACGGCGACAACACTTTACTCCAGCTTTTCCCTGAAGACAAAGGGGGCGGAACCGGAAGCCAGAAGCGTTCGGAACCGGAAGCCGGAAGCCAGAAGCGGTCTTAAGGTCGCAACGAGGCCATCTGGATCACTTCGTAACCCGCAGCTCAGATTCTTTCGCTCTCCTGCTCGCTACAGTCACATAATGTCGGACGAGGGGAAACTGTTCATCGGAGGACTGAGCTTCGACACCGACGAGGACAGTCTGACCGCGGCCTTTGGTAAATATGGCGCCATCGAGAAGGCGGACGTGATCCGAGACAGAGAAACCGGGAGCTCCCGCGGCTTCGGCTTCGTGAAATATGGAAACGTGGAAGACGCCAAAGATGCGCAGGAGGCCATGAACGGAAAGGAGCTGGACGGCCGTACCATCCGCGTGGACGAGGCGGGAAAAGGCGGCCGAGGCGGAGGAGGAGGCGGAGGAGGATATGGCGGGAGAGGCGGCGGTTACAACAGCGACCGGAGCTACGGGAGCCGAGGAGGCGGCTACGGCGGCCGAGGAGGCGGCGGTGGCTACCAATCATCCGGGAACCAGTACCGGAGCGGAGGTGGCGGTGGCTACAGAGACAATCGGGGCCAGGGAGGCTACGAGGACCGCAACCAGTACGAAAGCTAGACCACCGGCGGTGCGGCTTCGTCACGTGGCCCCTCGGCCGCGTCTCGAAACAAGCGCTCCTCCGAACAAAGATGTCCACGTGTTTTCTTGCCGAGCTTCGTTTTGTAATTCTGTTGTTGTAGCTCGAGCATCTTAAGTGAAGTGTACCAGAAACGTTGACTGTAAGTTAAGAACCACAAAATGTATAAGCTACTGTGACTTGAATCATTGAAAACAGATTCCCGCTGAAGTATAAATATTTGGATTTACGTATTTTCGTTGCCTTTGTACGTAATCGTGCACTTGTGTTTTTTTTTTGTTTTTTTTTTTACAATGTTGTGTTGGTACCAAAAAATATAATTTTCATTAAACTGATTCATCAGAATAAATTGAAGTCTTTTTATTTTTATCTTAAATTAACTTTCTTTAATGAATTTAAGTCGTCACTGCTTCTCTTTGTGAGGAGAGCAAACCGTTTTTATATTTCGTCAAATTAAAGCAAATGTTTACATCCATCTTTTTGCTACAACTTTTGGACTTTACAATCTAAATCTACAAATAATATAATATTAGTGTGGCCTGATCTTTGTGACTTTGTAGAAGTACAAAGTTTAAACAATGAATAGTCAAAAAGAAGCTTTGCAGCATTCAAATCTAGATTAATAATTAAAATTAAAATCTGCTAAATGTCAACACAGCTCTAACATATGTTCAATACATGTGATTTTAAAATGACGCATCAGGAGTTGCTCTGTTTCTGAGTTGTAGGATTATAAACTGCTCAGTTAACTAACTGGATTCGTGTGTTTCCTGACAGACGGAGAAGAAGTGACTCAGGAACATCAGATGACGTATCTGGGTTTCTCTCTGTGGATCCTGGTTCCTGTCGGGAATCCCGATAACGACACCGTTGACGACAGCCGGCAGCAGCGCCGCTTCCACCGTGAGGTCAGGAATCAGACGGGCGGTCCTGTTTCCAAGAGTCTCTTCAAAATCGGGTTTTTTGAGTTCACGTGAAAGGAGGAAGAGTTGGATCTGAGTCTGCAAACGAAACGTGACTCGAGTCAGAGACAAACAGCTGCTGAGTCTAAAACCGTCTCTGGACTGGAGTTTCTTTTTAACGTCTCATCTGGAGACGAGTCGGCATGAAACGCAGTACATTTACTCAAATACCGTACAAGTCTGAGGTACTTGTACTTTACTTGAGTCTTCTTTTCATGCATTAGTTACTTTACAAACTTAGATTTTTAAACAAAACATAGTTTATACAATGTTTAGTCATAAATTAATCTCAACAGTTAATACAAATACAGCTGAAAACTAATTGATTTACAGAAAATTTGATGGTTGAAGTGATTTTTCTGACAAATGTGCTGGTTCCAGATGTAGTAATATTAATAATTTATTAGTGATGTTGAAGGCATTTCTATTTACAAACCAATCAATGATATAATAATCAGCTTTAATCTCAAATTAAAATGAGATTTAAAAAAAAAACATTTGATTCCGGAGGAAATACAGTTGTTGCAGCTCTAAATTCTAATAAAATAAATGAATGTTAAATAAAACAATCAAGATATCAACTATAAACACAAATTGAGCCACAATACAGACATTTATCCAATCATATGTATATTCTCGTGCACTAATTATATTTATACAAGTTAAGTAGTTACATAATGACTCGGCCTCCACCTCAAAGAATGGAGACGCTGCAAAGTCGTGTGGGGTCTTTGAGGTCTGCGTCTGTCTTAAAGACCTTGGTGGAGACGTAGAAATACTTAACTGTTTGTCTGAAAGAAGAAATGAACCGAGGAACAGTCAGCAAGATATCGAGACTTTGGCTGAACGCAGGATAAACAGTTCCTCCTCTTCTGCTGATGTATGTTTGGTGGGTTCGTGGTCACTTCTTCTCTCTGATCCATTCGTCCCTTTCAGCCTCATAGAAAGCCGACTGTGTGAAGTCCCTCCAGGTCGTCTCCGTCTCCGTGCCCTGGTCCTTGTACAGCAGGGGTGTCAAACTCAAATACACAGTGGGCCAAAATTTAAAAAATCGCTACAAGTCGAGGGCCGGACTGGTTCAATGTTTATTTCAAAACTTATTTTAATAAACCTATTGCACATATTGACTCTGTAACTAACCTAGCTTAAGTTATTGCCTATAAAAACAATATTGACATTAAATAAATGAAAAATCAGTTGTATTAATTTCTTATGGCTTAATCTGCAGCTTTTCCAGACTAAGTTCTAATGAAAACATTTTTCCACAGGCCATCAACAGCCAAAAAATAATTTCCTTAAAAGAAAAATCAAACATGCAAGAGAAAAAAATGCAAAAATCAAACATACATTAAAGCCCAGTTTGCTGCTCTGTGATGCACACCAGTGTGAGCCAGATACTTGGCATCTCATCTTGGATGCAAGTTCATCACTGTTTGGGGTCAGGCTCTGAGCTGAGGGAATCCGCAGGATTGAATGACGGTGTTCATCAGTAAGACGACTCCTGTGTGATGTTTTGTTCAACTTCATCAAAGAGAACACTTGTTCACACAGGTATGTGCTGCCAAACGCAGAGAGCATTTGGGCAGCTTGGCTACGCAGCTGGGGCATTGTGTCGGGGAAGAAACGTGGAAACTGTGCAGCACCCACAGAGTCATACTTTGCTTTGACTGTCACTACACTGGAGTTCAATCAGCTCCATTTGGAGGTTGGTTGGTGCGCTTTCCACGTCAACTGCAAACGTATTACTGAGCAGTTCAAGACGCTTTTTTGGGCTTCAAAGTCGGCACCAAGTATGCTGAGTTTTTCGGCAAACTGCGCACTTGGGAACGCAGCGGTAGAGACCTGCTCTTTCATGGTTTGGCAGCATGGAAAATGGCTCAAGTTTTCTTGCAGAATCTACGTCTCCCACAGGCGCAGCTTGGTTTTAAAAGCCCTCACTGCAGCGTCCATGTCAGTGATCACATGGCCCCGTCCCTGAAGCTGCAGGTTGAGCGCATTGAGATGGCTCGTGATGTCACACAGAAACGCCACTTCACACGGCAACTTTTCATCCCGGAGCTCTGTTGTGTCTTTCCCTTTGCTTTCCATGAACTGACAGATCTCTTCACCCAACTCGAAAACATCTTTTCAGCACTTTTCCTTTCTCATATTCTGAACCCAACTCCTCCAGAAAAGACGTGATTTAAACTTCTGGCTCTTATGAAGTTAACTGCTCGTGTTATGGTGTTCATTACGTGTTCCATTTTCAAGGCTTTTGCCACACAACGACTCCTGGTGTATGATGCAGTGATAAGTTGTCAGCTCATCTGCGCCGTTTTCCTCCTGCATCTTCTCCCGGATCCTGCCCACCAATCCACTCTTTTGACCGCACATCGCGAGCGCTCCATCTGTTGTCAGTCCCACAAGTTTATCCCAAGGCAGCCCCATTTCATTTACGCACCTGGATACCTCTTGAAAGAGATCTTTTCCAAAGTTCCTCTGTTACGCACAGACTTGAGTCCACTCCACGGATGAAAATCGACAGCTGTGCAGTATCAGAAGTGTCGCTGCTCTCATCCACAGCAAGGGAGTATGCGATGAAATCTTTCCCCTTTCCCACCAGCTGTTGTTGTAGATTGGTGGCTAGCTCAAATATACGATCAGCACTGGTGTTTCTGCTCAGACTAACATTTGAAAATGTTTGCCTTTTATCTGGGCACACGACCTCGCAAACTTGCATCATGCAGTTTTTGACAAACTCTCCCTCGGTAAAGGGCCGGGCTGATTTAGACCTCTGCTGCAACAATAAAACTGGCCTTTACAGCAGCTTCACTTTGTGATTTGGCTTTTGTGAACATAGCCTGCTGTGACACAAGACTTCTTTTCAACTCTTCTACCTTCTGGAGCCTCTGTTTCATGTCCAGATGCTTGTACCTGTCGTGGTGTTTCGTTTCATAGTGTCGTCTTACGTTATATTCTTTCATTACGGCCACACCGTCTCCACACACAAGACAAACAGCTTTGCCCTTTATATCTGCGAACATATACTCTGCCTCCCACCGGTCTTGAAAACCCCTGTTTTCAAAGTCCACCTTTCGTTTTACCATTGTTTGGGGAGAGGGGTAGCTGAAAGTTGACCACAGGTAGCCTGCTGATGAGCGAGTGGGGCAGGTTTTCGCACTCGATTGACGCGCTGACGGTGCATTGTGGGACTTGTAGTATTAGTGGTACGTGCAATATACCGGCGGGCCAACTCTAATACAAATTAAATATTACCCAGCGGGCCAAAGATAATTCATCCGGCCCGCGGGCCTTGAGTTTGACACGTGTTGTACAGGGAGAACCCTCTGGAGGGGCAGTAGATGTACTTCCCCGACACCCCGGGGAAGCTGCAGTGAATATGAGGGCTGCTGGGGCCCTGCTTCAGCGGCTGGTGACAGAACCTGCACCGCTGACTTCCTCTTCTTCCTCCACTCGGCCCCCCTCCAGCTCCAGCCCAAAGTATGGAGACGCTGCAAAGTCGTGTGGGGTATTTTAAGCCTTCGCCTGCGTCCATCTTAAAGACCTGGAGACGTAGAAATATTTAACTGTTTTCGTCTGGAAGAAAAAATTAACCGAGGAACCGTCAGCAAGATGACGAGACTTTGGCTGAACGCAGGTTAAACAGTTCCTCCTCCTCTTCTTCTTCTGCTGCTGATGTTGCTTCTCCAGGATCTCGGTCACGATCTTCTCCACTGTAACCCGGCTCAGTGACTCCTCCTGGGGAGGAGCCACAGGTGGAGGGTTGAGGGTTGTGACCGGCACACTGACCGTTTGGCTGCCGGTGGTCAAACTCTGCCTCAGCTGCTGTGTCTCCAACACCTTCTCTGGGCTGGTGTTGAGAAGAGGAGCTGGTGTTTTTTATTTTGGCCAGATGTTTCACATATCTGGAGATGTGTTGGCATGTGGTTGGGTGTATTAAACTGTTTGGGTCGGTGCACGCCCTCTGGACCACGGCAGCGTAGTCCTCATCCCCCCGCTTCAGCATGCGTGGAGCTCCATGATGCTGCATCAGAAGAGATGGCAGCTCTCTTGGCTCCTGTCCAGGACAAACTGGTAATTAATAATCAGTCTTAATCCATAAAGAAAAATGAGATTAAAACAAAGCGTTTATTTATTCCAGAGGGTGAAATACAGTTGTTGGTGCAGCTATATATATTTATTCTAGTGCACTAATTATATTTATACAAGTTAAATGATGACATTAATACAATATACTGAACTGTGTGAGGGTATATTTGGGGTTTAGTGGGTTCGTGGTCACGTCTTCTTCTCTGCGATCCTTCTGTCCCTCATAGAAACCATAGGGGGGTCATTTGAAAGAACTGAATCCATCAAAGACTGGGTCTCTGGTCTACCTGTGGCAGATGATGGCCTCAGACCCCTGCTGGGAGGAAAAGATGGGACCAGCTGCAAGTGGAGCTTCCCCGACAGCCACTGGTCTCTAGAAATAAAGCATCACATGGAGATGACAACAATTATTGACTATTTGATCATAACTATTGATGATTGAGTGATTCATCTGGATTACCTGACAGCCTGTGGCCTCTACAGCTGCAGGGGAATGATGACCTGTCTCCATGGCGACAGCAGCTGCCATGTTTGGCTGTGTCTTGTGCTTCTCCCAGTTCAGAGGAACAGGACGACCGCCCGGCTCCACATAGTGAAGTCCAAATCTCTCCCCCCCGTGTCTCTGTTGGTGATCTGAACAGCTGGATATGTTTACTTTGCCGTCACCTTCGCAGACAAAATGTTCAGCTCTGCTATCAACACGGGGTCGAACACGGCTGGCAGCTTCAGGTCAACAAGCCTCTGGAGGTTCCACATCCCCTGTCATGGCCTGGAAATGTGACTCTCACAGGGATCCAAATAGGTCCAGCAGCTCCCTCCCCTTGTTGTGATTGAGCTGCAAGGTGCCACCATACCTATAGAGGGTCTCCCCCCCACCTCAGGGTCGCTCAGGCAGCCTCTCAAGATGTGGAGACGCTGAATCCTCCATATCTTCAACATGGAGGACTTGAAGAGGAGCACATCGTTTGTGAGGTAGAAGTGATGCAGGACGTCTTCTACCCTCTGCAGCAGCTCTCTGGGATGTGGCACCTTCGTCCTGCAGCTCTCTCGTGTGCTGCTTGGTGGGATCAGCAGGAGATACCACAGAAGCTGTTCGCCTCTTTGAGCCTCTGGAGATCTCTGGTCCACAACGAGGAAGGCTGCAGAGAGGAACTGGCAGAAAGAGCTGTAGAGCGAGTGATGCTCTGAGACTCACTCTCAGGTGAAGCGCCACATGCAGTGGAACAAGTCTAACTTTATGACAATGTCTTTGTTAAACTTGGTCCTTGAGGAGCTGCTGCTTGCCAGGTTCCCAGAAGTTGCCTCTGAGGTCCTCCAGCAGGCCCATGAAAGCTGCTCCTGAGCTCCAGGGTGCAGGACCCTGAAGGCAGCACAGCAGAGTCCCTAAAACAAGGGGAATAAATTCACAGCTGAAAACATCTCTCAATTTATTTAGTACAAATTCAGTCGTAATATATTTTACAGTATGAAATAATTACACCGTAAACTGAAGAAATAAAATAAAGACAAAAAACAAAACTATATAACGTCCCAAACTAAAAGTGACATTTTCAATTGTAACTTGTTCTTCCTACCTGTCCACCCACTGGTAGCCGGCCTTCTCCTCTCCAGCTGCAGTGAAGCGTTGAGACAGACCCTCAGACATCGGATGAAGGGACCGGTCGCACTCTGACTGCAGCTTCAGCTCAGGATCATCCCGTTCTCGTTCATCGTGGCATGAAGACATGGTGCCGGACCACAGCACCACCTTCCTCTCCACTCAGCGGGTGTGATCCGACCTCGGTGCCGGTCCGAAGGTTCCCTGCAGCAGCAGAGCAGACGATCCACCAGGTGGTGTGAAGACATGGACGCTCCTCACCAGCCGTCAGCATCCGAGTTTCCACCGAATGGATCATCAGCCGGTCTGAGGAACCCAGTGATGGTTAATTATTATTGTTATTACTTGTCCTTAAACCAAAGAGATCATCGTGGATTTCAGGAGAACCAGGAAGACCACACCTCCCCCTCTCCACATAAAGGGTGAGGAGGTGGAATAGTGTAAGTGACATAAAATTACTGGGAATCCACATCACAAAGCATCTGAAATGGGCCCTTAACACCTCTCAACTCAGTCAACTTCTACAGGAGCACCATAGAGACAATTCTCTGCCACAGAGCCACCGTGTGGTACACCAGCTGCACAGCAGAAAACCGGAGAGACCTGACCCGGGTAGTTAAAACAGCGCAGAGGATCGTAGGAACCAAGCTCCCGAGTCTGGACACGGTATATATGCTCGCCGCCTACACAAGAAGGCTAGCAACATCGGCAAGGACCCAACCCACCCGGGTCACAGTCTGTTGGTCCCCCCACAGAACAATACAAACAGACTGAGGAACAGCTTCTTCCCCAGAGCTGAGACACACACACACACACACACACACACACACACACACACACACACACACACGCCACTGTAGCTGTAACTCAGTCCTGAACAGCTAACCTCCCCCGCATCAAGCTGCTAAAAACTATTGATTGTACTGATACACTTTATACTCTGTTTGCGCTGTCAAAACAAATGTTTACACTGCGCTGTTTGCACAGATTTTATCACTCAGTAACGTTCTTATTCCTTGTATTTCTTTATTTTAATTTTGTATATTGTTTGTTGTTGTTCGCTGCTGAGGGCTACCAAACAGAATTTCGTTGTATCACTACAATGACAATAAAAACCTCTTTATCTTTATTGAAGAATGTATTAATGTGATTATTATCTTATTTATTCACATCTCTGGTTTAGCTTTGACACGCTGGTATGAAGGAAACTGGGACGACTTGATCGTCCTGCACACTGTCTCTATATTTATTTATTAATATATATTTATAAGTTCCTAAAACTCTGAAAATAAATTGTATTTTAGTCAAATATCGTCCATAATGTTTCTTTTATTTACAGAAGTTCTGTAATGGTTTGTTTTACTGCCCGTTGCCTTTTAAGGAACGTGTTCAGTGTTTCTATGTTTAAGAAATATTTAAACTTAATGTTTTTCATGTAAATAGTTGAACCAAAGAGGCCAGTGGTCAAAATTCTACCTGAGAATAAATGAAAGGAAACAGATTCTGATGCATTATTATTTTATTCCTTTTGTATTCAAAGTAAATCAAACTGTTACACCTTTAATTTACAATGCAAAACTATTTACTGTTTTCTTTTCTTTCTTTTTTTTTTTGGGCAACGAGCAAAAAGCTTAAACTGAACTGTGCAAATTAAATAAAAACTATAAGATGACATGAAGACATTTTAATCCCAACAATAAAACTATTTAATTTAAATAAATATAAATCACCAGTTTTGCACCTTTTAATCATTAAATATTCTGTTTTTCAACAGCAATTAAACCTCCATCTTAAATGTGTACTGGAAAATAAATAGAAAATTAAAATTGCCCGAAATACGACTTTAGCTAAATATTCACAGTGAGAATTGTTTATTGATTGTTGATTAACTTACTTTGTGTCTTTGAAGTTTCCCCATCGGTCCCTGAACGTACCACATTCTTTCTGTAGTGAGAAAATATTCAGCTCTGATCTTAAGTGGCAGTAACTCACATTATGAAGCCTCAGAAGATAACATGTCAGAAAACTAAGCTTAAATAGTGCTCATAGTGATAGCTATTATGTGCTATTATGTATTACAATGTGTTAAATGCTGTAAGGTTAAGATAAATAACACTAAATGTATTAGGCAATTATATCAAATAGAATGATTTTAATGTATTAAGAAGACAGACAGTGAAGGTTCAAAAGATACGAGGGCATGAAGCAGGTATGTGACATCCCCACACACGGAAGATGCAAATTGAAACGAGACCCCACACATTAAGGAATGTGTGAAACAAGGAGTGGACCAATTGGAGGACTGGAGCCTTTGGTCAAGACGGGGGTTGAAGGACCAGGGAGCAATACAACTGGACACAATGTCAAAGACTACCACTGGCCTGCCGGGGATTGGATGTATTAAGGACGCTATTCCATGGAATATATTTGCATATTTTATAGTGTGATTCAGCTTGTGATTATGTTTTTATGTAAAACCTTTTTGCTATACCTGGAACCATGAATTCGGCTTCAAATCTGTCCTCAGAGCACAGAGAGGGCCAGCCTGCAGAAGGCCTCTCTCCTCAATAACTTTAACTATTGTGAAAAGAGCTCAGACAATATGACTTAAGTTTGACCTTTTGTTTCGTCGACGGATCCGAGATGAAACACGTGATTCTGTGATGCTTCCGGGCTCTCAGAAGGTAAAAACGTAAAACACACGTGGACCTACTTCCCATTCACAGACCACACCGTGTCAGCCCATTGATTTGTTCAAACCGGGTCACGTGTTGTTTCAGGCCCCTCCTCGTTAGTATAGTGGACAGTATCTCCGCCTGTCACGCGGAAGACCGGGGTTCGATTCCCCGACGGGGAGTAACTTTATTTTCTTTTGGTCGTATTTTCACTACGTTTAAATGTAGTTTTATGTATTTACACATGATAAGAATGAAGGAAATTATCAGAAATCTGCTGAGCCTGTGGTGAAGACTAGGGGGGTCCTATAAAGGGCTCAAAATGTCTGAGAGAGACTGAAACACTCGAGGCTTTGACAGAAAGACAGAACTAAACCCTCCCTAAGGGAGGAGGTTGGGATTGGGCCAGACGTAAAAACGGGGTTTCCTTTAAGTGGGAAACCGCTTGACCGAAGTTACCCAGATGACGGCTGTATTTATGTCATAAAATATTGTGTGCGTCTGTGTTCATGTGTTCACGTGCATATTTGTGGTCTGCTGATCTTTCATGGGACAAGATTGTTTAGCTTGATACATACCACTTTTTTTGTGATGTTACAAAAAGAGTTCATTCAGCTCCACAAAGAGGAGAAGATCCTGGTCAACAAGAGAGTTGTGGAAAAGCTGAGCCAATCATGTCTAATTTTAAACCTTAATCTAATTCAAACATGTCAGTTAGAGAACGTTTGATTTATATTTTAGCTCCTTGGTATGTACTATTATTATATATATCTTTACGTCGAAAAGCTACTAATGTTTCCGCCCGGTCTCGAACCGGGGACCTTTCGCGTGTTAGGCGAACGTGATAACCACTACACTACGGAAACTGCGTGCGGAGGTGCGTTCAGGAACCATTCTGACGGCCGTAGAGGTCGCTATTATTCCAGAAATATTGTTTACAAGGCTTCAAAAACACACAAAGAGTAAGTTAATCAATACTAATATTTAGCTACAGTCGTATTTTGGCCATTCTTAAAGGAATAAAAACACTACTTTTATTTCACAGCACACATTGAAGATGGAGGTTTAATAAAAAATAAATAATAATAATTAAAAGGATTTTACTACGATGGTTCGAAAACAATAAACAGGAAAAGGTGTTGGTATGCTCCGACTCATCTTCAGCAAGTTAAAGGTATTTTCCTTCAAAGAAAAGAGGAAACCGTGTTGACATGTTTAAGGTTGGGTCAATGTGCACGAAACAAAATATTGAACGCACCACCTCCACAGAGTTCCCATAGTGTAAGGCAAGGTAAGGCAAGTTTATTTGTAGAGCACATTTCAACAACAAGGCAATTCAAAGTGCTTCATATAAAACCATTAAGCATCAAAACATAATGCAAAAGAAAATAAGATTTAAAAACAATTAAGAATATTCATTTAAACATTAAAAACAGTCAGTAAAACATTAAAAAGCTAAAAAATAGAATAAAAGTTGCAGTGCAGTTTAAGAAAAAAAATACAATAGTGAGATGCAGAAATTGATTAAGATCCTTAAATCTGGTTCAGTTAAAGGCAACAGCAAACAGAAGAGTCTTCAATCTGGATTTAAAGGAGTTTAGGGTCTCAGCAGACCTGCAGCTTTCAGGGACCTTGTTCCAGATATGTGGAGCAGATTTACTGAACGCTGCTTCTCCTTGTTTAGTTCTGACTCTTGGAACAGAAAGTAGACCCGTCCCAGACGACCTCAGGGGTCGGGATGGTTCATGAGGTAGCAGCAGATCAGAAATGTATTTAGGCCCTAAACCATTCAGTGCTTTATAAACCAACAGCAGGATTTTAAAGTCAATTCTTTGTTGGACAGGAAGCCAGTGCAAAGACCTCAGAACTGGAGTGATGTGATCCACTTTCTTGGTCTTAGTGAGGACTCGAGCTGCAGCGTTCTGAATCAGCTGCAGCTTTCTGACTGACTCTTTACAGAGACCTGTAAACACACCGTTACAGTAGTCCAGTCTACTGAAGATAAAAGCGTGGACAAGTTTTTCCAAATCCTGTTGAGACATAAGTCCTCTAATCCTTGCTATATTCTTCAGGTGATAGTAGGCTGATTTTGTAATTGTCTTGAAATGGCTGTTCAGGTTGAGGTCTGAATCCATAACTACACCTAGGTTTCTGGCTTGGTTTGTGGTTTTTAACATCAGGGATTGAAGCTGAGCGCTGACTTTCAATCGTTCATCCTTGCTACCAAAAACAATTACTTCTGTTTTATCTTTATTTAATTGAAGAAAATTCTGGCACATCCAGTTGTTGATTTGTTCAATGCATTTACTCAGCCCTTGTATGGGATTATAATCCTCTGGTTATATAATTATGTAGATTTGTGTATCGTCTGCATAATTATGATAACACACTTTGTTGTTTTCCATTATCTGAGTCAGTGGAAGCATGTAGATGTTGAACAGAAGAGGCCCCAGTATTGAACCTTGGGGAACACCACATGTCACCCTAGTCAGCTCTGATGTGTAATTAGCTACAGACACAAAGTATTCTCGGTCCTTCAAGTAGGATTCAAACCAGTTAAGTGCTGCGCCAGAGAGTCCTACCCAGACCTTTAGTCTGTCTAGTAGTATGTCATGGTCGACCGTGTCGAATGCAGCACTGAGATCCAGTAATACTAAGACTGAAATTCTGCCACTGTCTGTGTTTAAGTGGATGTCGTTGAAAACCTTAACAAGAGCAGTTTCAGTACTGTGGTGCTGTCGAAAGCCGGACTGGAAGACATCAAAACAGTTATTTACGGCTAATACGTTGTTCAGCTGTTGAAAAAACACTTTTTCAATTATTTTACTTAAAAATGGGACGTTTAATATTGGCCTATAACAATGTTACGGAGCTTATTACACATAAACCTACCACGGAGATAGCGTACAGCAGATTGGTAACGATATACGGGGCGCACTGCTCAAGTCTGCAGGGGCCCAGTGGAGGGCGCTAATGCCACCCAACATGCTAGTCCCAGTGGGAAACTAATGATAATACATTGTAAATGATAGACAAAAATAACAGGAAATAATATATAAATGGTATGGATTAGTAATAAAAGTAATAATTGTAAATAATAGCCAGTGATGGCAAGTGGAATAATTAACTCTGCTACATTAACAATGATAATTAATTATTGATTAACTTACTCTGTGTTTTTGAAGCTTCGTAAACATGCTCTCGGAAATGATAGCGTACTCTACTGCGATGACCCATGTTCCTGAACGCATCTCCGCACGCAGTTTCCTTAGTGTAGTCGTGATCACGTTCGCCTATCAAGAAAAACCATCAAAAACATAACACAACATTCAAACGCAGTAAAAATACGACAAAATAAAATAAAGTTACTCCCCATTACGAACTCTACTGCGGTGAGAAAAGTTCCTGAACGCATCTCCGCATGCAGTTTCGGTAGTGTTGTGGTTATCAGCTGTGGATAGATGTAGAACACATTTTCATGAACAGAAGGCCTTCCAAAATGAGGCTTTTCGACTCCCATCTTACCCAAACTAAAGGTTCAGTTTCCGGTTCAAATGATGAGCTACAGAATGTGGGTGGGCAAAACACAACCACATCTAACCTAAAAAAATAACTATACTTTATTTTTACAACATGCATGCATAAACACAATTGCTTCACATCAAAGAATAAATAAATAATATTTATTCTAGTGCAATAATTTTATTTATTCGCTGCAATAATATGAATGAGGTACCATCAGAGATCTGGTTCAACAGACGGCGACAACACGTTGCTCCAGATTTTCCCTGAAGACAAAGGGGGCGGAACCGGAAGCCAAAAGGGCTCAGAACCGGAAGCCGGAAGCCAGAAACGCTCTTAAGCTCGCAACGAGGGAACCTGGTCCTCTTCGTAATCCGCAGCCGCAGCACTGATTCTTTCGATCTCCTGCTCGTTACAGTCACATCATGTCGGACGAGGGGAAATTGTTCGTCGGAGGACTGAGCTTCGACACCGACGAGGACAGTCTGGCCGCGGCCTTCAGTAAATATGGAACCATCGAGAAGGCGGACGTGATCCGAGACAGAGAAACGGGCAACTCCCGCGGCTTCGGCTTCGTGAAATATGGAAACGTGGAAGACGCAAAGGATGCGCAGGAGGCCATGAACGGAAAGGATCTGGACGGCCGTTGCATCCGCGTGAACGAGGCAGGAAAAGGCGGCCGAGGCGGCGGAGGAGGAGGAGGCGGAGGATATGGCGGGAGAGGCGGCGGCGGCGGCTACAATAACGACCGAGGCTACGGGGGCCAAGGCGGCGGTGGTTACGGCGGCCGAGGCGGCGGCGGTGGCTACCAATCATCCGGGAGCCAGTACCGGAGCGGCGGAGGTGGCGGCGGCGGCGGCTACAGAGGCAACCGGGGCCAGGGAGGATACGATGACCGCAACCAGTACGATAACTAGACCAACGGAACGGGAACGCCGCAACGGCGGTGCGGGGTCGTCACGTGGCCCCCAGGCCGCGTCTCGAAACACTCGCTCCTCCGAACAAAGATGTCCGCGTGTTTCCTTGCCGAGCTTCGTTTTGTAATTCCGTTGTTGTAGCTCGCGCATCCTAAATGAAGTATACCAGAAACGATGATGACCAATTTAAGAACCACAAAATGTATAAGCTACTGTGACATGAACCATTAAAAGAAGTTTACCGCTGAAGTATAAGTATTTGAATTTACGTAAATGACGCAGATTTCACGTATTTGCATTGCCTTTGTACGTAATTGCGCACTTTTGTCTTTTTTACAGTGTTGTATCGGTACAAACATCCTAATTTTCATTAAACTGACTCATCAGAATACATTGACGTCTTTTTATTTATTTATCTTGAATTAACTTGTTTTTATTTCGTCAGATTAAAGCAATTGTGTAAATATTTACATCTATCCTCTTTTTTTCCCTACAACTTTTGGACTCTTAATTCTACCAATAATATACTAATAGCGTGGCCTGATCTTTATATGCCTGCAGAAATACAGGATTTAAACACAAATGGATAAAAAGCTCTGCAGCGTTCAAATGTAGATTAATAAATAACGTCGTTCAGGCAACGCAGATGGAAAGCGTCGGGGGTACCGATGACGTCACCGTTGATGATGGCCGGCAGCAGCGCCAGTCTGCATCAAACGCAGTACATTTACTCAAATACTGTACAAGGCTGACGTACTTGTACTTTAATTGAGTCTTTACAAAGATTTTTAAACAAAACAGTTTATACAAAATCTTGTCATAAATTAATCTCAGCTGGAAATATTAATTTATCGATTTACAGAAAATTTGAAGGTTGAAGTGATTTCTGTGCTGGTTCCTGATATGTTAATTTATTAGTATTAATATTGAAGATTGAGTAGACTGACATTGTGACAGCATCTCTATTTACAAACCAATCAATAATTAATAATCAGCTTTAATCTATAACGAAAATGAGATTAAAATCAAAACATTTGATTCCAGAGAGGAAATAGTTATTGCAGCTCTAAATTATAAATAATAAAATAAATGATTAGTTAAATAAAACAAAGTAGATATTAACTATAAACACAAATTGAGCCACAATACAGACATTTATTCTTGTGCACTAATTATATTAATACAAGTTAAATGATGACTCAGCCTCCAGCTCAAAGAATGGAGATGCTGCAAAGTCGTGTGGGGTCATTGAGGCCTTCGCCTGCGTCCTAGAAATACTTTAGTTACTCACAGCTGCTGCGTCTAGTGATGGGGAGAGGAAGCTTCCTGAAGCATTCCATCCAATTGGTTCACTCATAGGCCGAAGCTTCATTTGCTCTACTGCGCCATCAAGTGGACAATAAATGTAAAACAGGCATATTGTTTATAAGACACCATGGCTTTGGTGTGTGTGAAGCTTTGAATTGAATAAATTAATGAATGATGTTTGTGATGCCAATACATAAATTATGAACTTATTAACATGGTGTCTGTCTTCATGATACAATGGAAGGGTTGCTTCCATTGTATTTTTATTTAAAAATAGCAACTTCTCCACAGTGCTGGGCTTCAGGCGGTTTCTTTTATTTCGCCTGCTTTAGAGAATACCCTTTCACAGGGCACAGATGAAGCTGGGGTACATAGAAAAGTAACAGCAAGTGTATACAAGTTTGGATATACATTTTTACGTCCTTCCCAATGCTCGAGGGGGTTCTCCAATCAACCAATGTTTGGTTCAGCGAGGTACGCGTCGACCTCCACTGTTGCGTCCGCAGTGACATTTGGGGTCCTCGTCTGCAGGACTGTGGGGTCCAAACTATGCCACAGTTTGCTACCTGAGACAGATAAACAGGCTGTAAGTGACTAAATACTATAATATAATATAATACAATATATATATATATATAATAATATATACAATATAACACAATTAGAATGTATCCATTACCTTGAGTCACAGGCTGAGAAGCTTCTGATGTGTGCGGTTGTGATGATGAGGAGGAGGAAGAGGAAGACGCGCTGTTTCATATGACCGCACATTGAGTAGTAAGCCTCCTCTCGGCATCTGCGGCTTTATTGGGGCTAAAGAATCCTCTTTTTGAACCTAGGATCGAGCAGTGAGATGACGCTCGTTGATTGCAAAGTGTATAACTTGTCCCTTAGCTGCCTCCTCAGACTCTCAGCCGTTGCTTTGCTCTCTGGAGTTTGGACGAGTGCCGTTTCCTCCTCCAGTCTGTGGCGTAGCATTGACAAAAGGGGAATGACTTTGGATCCAGACACTCTCTTCTCCTCTTAAAGCTCGACTGTGGCATCATGAAATGAGGACAGCACTTTCAGACATTCTGCGACAATTTGATACTGCTCTGATGAGAGTGGGGCAACGTCCGTGCGTAGGCCGGCCAAAGCTGCTATGTGCGGTTCCAGCGTGTATCCACCTCTTGAATTAGCTTCAGGGCCGGCCGGGCCATTTGCTCCTGCATCTGTGTCAGCCTCTCCTATAAAATTAGCCAACAAAAAGTGATTAATTCAAGTGTCACTGCAGCAGCAACTTAAACAAAACCGCGTCATTTAGAACATTGCGATGAAATAAAGGAATTCACCTTTGCAGTGGTGCTGCTCTTGAAATAGGCCTCTATCTTTCTAGAGTTTGCCCGGATGTCAGACAACACAGTGTTTTGGGCAAGAGCCTTTTTTTATGAGCAAATAAATAATAATAAAGTGTGCGCCACACAATTTGTGTGACGTAAACGAAGCTCCTTGGCACAAGCGGCCATATCTGCTGCACCGTTAGTCACAAGGCAAGTGACTGTGTGTTATACCCCACTGTGACATAAGTGCTGCTTTTACTATTGCCAAATTTGCTGCAGCATGTGCCTCAGGGAAATGCAGCACCCCATAAACAACAGAATGCAAAGAGGTGCTTGCATCTATAAAATGGCATGTCACAGCTGGATATGCATCAGCGTTGATGGAGGTCCACATATCTGCTGTTAAACTAATGCAGATGGCTTTGGCTTTCTCCTTGGCTTCCTTCTATCTGTCCTCCGCCATAACTTTCAAAGCATAAATGAAAGAAAAGAACACTCTTGGAATGGCACATATGGGGAAATGGGGAAAAATGCTTCATGTGCTCACATACACACCTGCCTTGTGGGGAGAACGTAGGTAGGGTTGAAAGCTTTAACAAGCTTTCTGAACCCTTTGTCCTCCACAATACTGAAGGGCTGGGAATCCTCAATGACCATATTGACCAAGGCCTCATTCACATCATGCTTCTCTCCTGAAGATAAAAAAAAATGCAGTATTCAATTACAGATGTCATTAATTACTCGCATGTAAAATATATATTAATGTTGTAATTTTATGTTTGTATGCTGTCTTATCATTGCATCCTAAAATGGCTTACCTGAGCTTGGTCCACCTTGGTTGGTCTTGTTCCCATGCAGGGCTCTGTAATGCCTCAGCATAGATGAGGTGTTATTGTTGTATCCAAGTTCTTTTGAACACAACGGACACTTCACCTTTTAAAATGAGAAGAAAGACATTAGAACAAGGGATACGCTGTGTTGTTGCATTTATTTACAGTTTATTACGCTAGTTATTATTACTATGTGCATACCTTATTAGGAGAGATCAGATCAACGTGTTCCCAGACGGGGGGAAATCTCCTCTTTCTTGCTGGTTCCATCGCAAACAAAATAAGCTTGAATAGATCGCAATAAAGTCTCAAGTCCACAACATGTGAGGGGGAATCCATTGCGTTTCGCTGCCCCTTATATTTCGAATCGCACGCCAAATTGACGAACCATTTCCTGAATCAGTCACATGGTACGCCGGCTCGCGAGGCTTCGAACGTCACCACATACGTCATCGACACGAAAGGACACATCACTAGCGGTGTCTCCAACACCTTCTCTGGGCTGGTGTTGAGAGAGGAGCTGGTGTTTTTTAATTTGGCCAGATGCTTCACATATCTAGAGATGTGGTTGGATGGATTAAACTCTTTGGGTCAGTGCACACCCTCTGGACCACGGCAGCGTAGTCGTCATCCCCCCGCTTCAGCATGCGTGGAGCTCCGTAGTGCTGAACCAGAAGCCCGTCGATGGCAACATCTGCTGATGTTGCTGTTGCTTCTCCAGGATATGTCACAATCTTCTCCACAGCTCTGCTATCAACACAGGGTCGAACAGCTTCAGGTCAACAAGCCTCCGGAGGTTCCACATCCCCTGTCATGGCCTGGAATAGTTCACAGGACACCCGGTTCCCCGTCACCCACTGGGCTTGGTGGAAGTGGAAGCCCTCCTGCTGAGCGGTGCCTCTCACAGGGATCCAAATAGGTCCAGCAGCTCCCTCGCCCTTGTTGTGATTGAGCTGCAAGGTGACACCATACCTATAGAGGGTCTCCCTCCCCACCTCAGGGTCGCTCAGGCAGCCTCTCAAGATGTGGAGACGCTGAATCCTCCATATCTTCAACATGGAGGACTTGAAGAGGAGCACATCGTTTGCATCGTTTGCGAGGTAGAAGTGATGCAGGACGTCTTCTACCCTCTGCAGCAGCTCTCTGGGATGTGGCACCTTCGTCCTGCAGCTCTCTCGTGTGCTGCTTGGTGGGATCAGCAGGAGATACCACAGAAGCTGTTCGCCTCTTTGAGCCTCTGGAGATCTCTGGTCCACAACGAGGAAGGCTGCAGAGAGGAACTGGCAGAAAGAGCTGCAGAGCGAGTGATGCTCTGAGACTCACTCTCAGGTGAAGCGCCGCATGCAGTGGAACAAGTCTAACTTTATGATAATGTCTTTGTTAAACTTGGTCCTTGAGGAGCTGCTGCTTGCCAGGTCTCTAGAAGTTGCCTCTGAGGTCCTCCAGCAGGCCCATAAAAGCTGCTCCTGAGCTCCAGGGTGCAGGACCCTGAAGGCAGCACAGCAGAGTCCCTAAAACAAGGGGAATAAATTCACAGCTGAAAACATCTCACAATTTATTTAGTACAAATTCAGTCTTAATATATTTTACAGTATGAAATAATCAAACTGAATTTTTCCATCTATTTGTATTTTTTCATTCAGATTACACCATAAACCAGGGGTGGGCAATTATGTTTCCCAAGGGGCAACATGAGAAACAGGGACTGTTGTCGAGGGCCGGACCAATAGACTGAACTCAATCCTGCTCAATATTATTCCACCTCTTTATAAAAAGCAGTAAATTGTACGGTTTTGATAAGCTGCGAGTGGTAAGAGTGAATGTCATGATCAGTGGTGGAATGTAACTAAGTATATTTACTTAAGTACTGTACTTAAGTAAAGTACCTTGAACTTGTACTTGAGTATTTCCATTTTATTCAACCGTATCTTTCGACTCCACTACAAGTCAGAGGGAAATATTGTACTTTTCACTCCACTACATTTGTCTGGCAGCTTTAGTTACTAGTTACTTTGCACATAAAATATTTAAAACCCTTCCTAACTTCCCAAACTGAACAACAGTGTATAAAGGAGTTAAAACAAGCTCCACCTTAAACATCTGCAGCAGGAATAATGATCCAAACAAATATACATGTAATATCCATATATTAATATATTAAAATAGTACTTTTTAATCACTATTATTTGTAGTCCAAGGTTCTGTATCTGGATTTGTTAAACTTTATCACGGCGAATGTTTGTTTACATATGTAGGTAGATCCAAAGAGAAACAACATCTTCTGAACCAAAAATGAGCCTTATTGTGTACTCCGTGTGCTTCGTCTTGTAATAGCAATTATAATTGTAATCCTTAAACACTGCAATCTGTTCTACACAAACTAAGCACACGGCTTTACCTTCGACTTCAGTAAATAAATACTTATAAATCTATGTTTTGTTAAAAACTCTGCACTCTATATCAATCTTTTGATACATTTTTGATAAAAAAAGACAATAAACGAAACTATATGATGTCTGTGATACTGTGATGGTGGAGGCAGCTGGTGGAAATGCGGCTGCTCTGAGTAGATCTCGAATTAAACCAGAGATCTACACGGATATTGACGGCAAAATTATTGTGGAAGATGAACTTTTAAACTTCCTCGTCATCAAAATGAAAACTCCGAGTCATGACGACATTATTTTATTAGTTGTGAACCACTTCGGGTCGGATTGGATTGAGAGTTCAAAGAAAGTTCTTTTTGAACTCTGCCCAAGCTCCAGTCAACGCTTTGTGGCACATAAGGGGGCACAAAAAGACGTAAATAACGTAAAGAGTTGTTTGAAACTACTTAATGAGGCGGGTGAGAATATCCCTCGCTTTGTGTCTCATTACATAGACGAATTTCCGCCTGTGACTTTCAACTCCCTTGACGTTTCTTGCCTGCTTGGGAAAATTGAGCGTCTAAACACAGACATGTCCTCCATGAAACATGCCGTGTGTTTGCAGACAAATGTCTGCGAGAGTCTCCGTACGATAACGGCGGATATAAACCAACGCATATGCAGGGTTGAGCAGCCTGTGTTGAGCGGAAGGGATGCACTGATTCGTGTAGTAAGAGAGGGTCGCCGCCTGGAACATGCCACTGAAATACAGCCCAGAGCCCGACTACATCCTCCCAGAAAGAAGAAGACTACCGGTATTGTTGGATCCAGTGCTGGGGGGAAACATACAAGATATAAAGACAAAACTGGTGAGTGTATTCGCTACAAAATTCTCGCCTGATTTGGACTCGGAGGCACTGGCAAGTTATCTAAAAGAAAAACTCCGCCGCGATGTAACCTGTCAAAAGACAGACACTGCTTCAAGGCGGTTTAGCTCCTTCAAAATTACCACCGAGTGCAATGAGGTAGGCGAAATGTATGAGCCACAGCTTTGGCCAGAAGGAACTTTTGTACGGCGTTTCTATGAAGCCCGCGAGGCTGCGGCTGTGGGGTCACTGGATGTAAAAACACCTGTTGTTGCAAGGAACATGCTTGAGGTTGGGACATCTGCTGCCATGCAGATGTGATTGTGAAACATGAGTATTACAGTTGTGTCCTATAATTCGCGTGGCTTGCGCCTTGGACAGTCCGCCGGGGACAAAGTGCGACACACTGTTATTGACACTTTAATGGAGAGTGCTGATATCTTGTGTATACAAGAGACTTTTTTAGCCAAACAAGACCTGGATAAACTTAATTCTGTCAATAATGAGTTTCATGGGGCAGGGGAATCCACAACAGATCTCAGCAAGGGAATAGTGCGTGGCAGAATACCTGGTGGGGTCGCCATTATGTGGCATAAAAAATATGATCCACTGATCAGTGTGATTAGGCTAGAGGTGGACTGGTCCATAGCAATTAAAGTTGTACATAATAAGAATGTTTTTGTAATTTTAAATGTTTACACTCCTTATGAAAGTAACCAAAACGAGGATCAATACCTTCATAGGCTCGGTTTTACAAGTTCTTTTGTCAAAGAAAGTGCATATACAAATATATTTGTTGTGGGGGATATGAACGCTGATATTTCAGATAATAACTCCCTGATTGGTCAACACCTAAAGCAATTTTGTCCTTTCCAGCAAAGTGCTGTTGCCAGTAAATAGCTACACATATACCAGTGAAGCATGGCATGCAACATCTGGGCTGGATCACTGTATGTGTACAGCTGATGCTCATGAATGTCTCGAGGATGTTGCAGTCTTTTATGAGCTGGCTACAACAGATCACATACCTGTCTCTATGAGATTAAATGCTGAGAATCTACCTGAGTTGACCAGTAATGATGATAACCATGAACAACACTTTAAAGTAGATTGGTCAAAGCTCACAGAAGATGATTTCTTGCATTACAATTCACAAACTGATAAGAGCCTCGGAAATATTGATATACCACTTGATGCAATTCTGTGTGGCAACATTAACTGTAAAAACCAAAACCACAATAGTGATCTATGTGTAATGTATGATTAAAATTGTGAATTGTCTAAAAAGTGTAAGTAAATTATTTAGCAAAAAAAGAGCTAAACAACATAATCTTAGGCCAGGGTGGAATTGATGTGTCTGAACTCCATATAGAGGCTAAAGAAGCTTTTAAAAACTGGGTTTTATCAGGAAAAGCAAGACATTGTCCAGAGTGTGAACACAAGAAACACGCAAATGCTAGATTTAAATATGCTGTGCGCTTTATTAAAAGAAATGAACAGGCCATGAGGGCAAACTCCATGGCCAAAAAGTTTCAACAGAATGATGTCTATGATTTCTGGAAAGAAGTTAAGGTTGCCAATAACATTAAGATGCCCCTTCCATCCAATATTGATGGGGCTATTGGTTCGGACAGTATTGCAGATCTGTGGAGTAAACATTATAGGGATATTTTCAACAGTGTTGAGAGTGACGAATTTAATATTGGTGATGTTCCTAATGATGCTGGTGTGTGTATCAGACCTGATGAAGTGTTGTATGCCATTGAAAAATTGGCATTGAACAAAGCATGTGGCCTTGACCAAATAACAGCAGAACATCTGAGGCATGCTAGCAACAGAATTTCAGTGTTACTTGCTATGTGTTTTTCTGGATTGTTAATGCATGGCGTACTTCCTGACTCTATGCTGACTGTTTTGTTAGTGCCAGTAAATCAAAAATAAAACCGGTAAAATATCCAGCATTGAAAATTACCGACCAATTGCTCTGGCCAGTGTACTTTCTAAAATATTAGAACGAATTCTCTTAGATAGGCTTCAAGAGTACACAACCACTGATAATCAACTTGGTTTTAAAAGTAAACATAGCACAGACTTATGTATATATGCACTAAAGGAAGTTGTTAGTAAGTACAGGAGACATAACACCACAATATTTATGTGTTTCCTGGATGCATCTAAAGCTTTTGATAGAATTAATCATTCTAAATTCTTTGTCAAATTGCAAGCGCGAGGGGTCCCTCCATATTTAATTAGGATTTTGCACTTTTGGTATTCACGTCAAACCATGCGAGCTAGATGGGGTAAGAGTGTATCTGCACCCTTCCTAGTGACCAATGGCGTCCGACAAGGTGGAATACTGTCACCTGCTCTTTTTAATCTATATATGGATGACCTTTCTAAAAAGTTAAGAGTGTAAGACAGGATGTATGGTGGGGGAATGTCTTATTAACCATCTGATCTACGCTGACGACTCAGTGGTCCTGTCTCCTTACAGCAATTGCTCAGAGTCTGCTCAAGGTATGGTGTGCACTATGATATAAAATTCAACTCTAAAAAGAGTGTTATCATGATAGCTAAAACCAAGGAGGATCAGAAGCTACATTTTCCTTCATTTTTTTATGGGAGACCAGGAGCTAAATGTGGTGCACAAAGTTAGATATTTGGGTCACATCATCAGGAATGGCCTAAGTGATGATGACGATGTGCAGCGGCAGTGTTGCAAACTTTATGCACAAGCCAATATGCTGGCAAGTAAATTTCACATGTGTACAGATGATGTTAAAACTGCTCTCTTTAGAGCCTACTGTACTCCTCTCTATACAGCCCACCTCTGGTGCAGTTATAGTAAAGCAAAAATGAAAAAGATTCAGGTGGCATTTAATGATGCTTTCAGAATCTTGCTCAAGCTTCCCAGATGGACAAGTGCAAGACATATGTTTGTGAATCGTAATGTTCCCACTTTCCATGCTGTGTTGAGGAATTTCATATACAAATTTAAATGTCGATTAAATGACTCAGAAAATGTAAATATAAAAGCCAACACAGAGTGATACGAGGTATTCTTCTTGTTTCTGGAAACATTGGAACAAGTGTCTGTATGTTTTTAACCACGAGTGACTTTTTAACTGCAATGATTATACCTGTGTCCTCGTATTTGTATTGTATTTTATATATTGTTGTTGTATTTGTTGCTATATGGACTCACGAGTCTGAAATAAAAATAAATTGTATATAACGTCCAAAACTAAAAGTGACGTTTTCAATTGTAACTTGTTCTTCCTACCTGTCCACCCACTGGTAGCCGGCCTTCTCCTCTCCAGCTGCAGTGAAGCGTTGAGACAGACCCTCAGACATCGGATGAAGGGACCGGTCGCACTCTGACTGCAGCTTCAGCTCAGGATCATCCCGTTCTCGTTCATTGTGGCATGAAGACATGGTGCCGGACCACAGCACCACCTTCCTCTCCACTCAGCGGGTGTGATCCGACCTCGGTGCCGGTCCGAAGGTTCCCTGCAGCAGCAGAGCAGACGATGCACCAGGTGGTTAATTATTGTTATTGAAGAATTTATGATATTTATTCACATCTCTGGTTTAGCTTTGACACGCTGGTATGAAGGAAACTGGGAAGACTGGATCATCCTGCACACTGTCTCTATATTTATTTATTAATCCCTAAAACTCTGAAAATAAATAAAGTGTATTATAGTCAGAAATATCGTACAATATTTTTTTGTTTTATTTACAGAAGGTCTGTAATGGTTTGTGTTTTACTTCCTGTTGACTTTAAGGAACGTGTTCAGTGTTTCTATGTTTGAGAAATATTTAAACTATTTATGTTTGTCATGTAAATAGTTGAACCAAAAAGGCCAGTGGTCAAAACTCTACCTGAGAATAAATTAAACTAAACAGATTCTGATGCGTTATTGTTTTATTCCTGTTGTATTCAAAGTAAATCAAACTGTTACACCTTTAATTTACAATTTAAAATTATTTACTTATTTTTGTATTTATTTCTTTGGACTACTAACAAAAAGATTAAACTATGATTAAACTGTGCAAATTAAATAAAAATGTAAAAGCTGTCATGAAGACATTTAATCCCAACAATAAAAACTAACTTCATGACCTAAGTACATACTGTGAGTCAGCGCTCTGTTTAAAAGGCTGAATGACCGCGTTGGTCCCTGAACGAGTGATTAAAATGTTCAGCTCTGATATTAACACTGGCAGTAACTCACATTATGAAGCCTCAAAGGATAACATACCTTTAGCTAACTAACTATTATAAAAACAGCTCAGACAACACGACTTACGTTATATAAGTTTGACCTTTTGTTTCGTCGACGGATCCGAGATGAAACACGTGATTCTGTGATGCTTCCTGGTTCTCAGACGTAAAAACGTAAAACACACATGACACTACTTCACACTCACAAACCACTACATGTCAGCCCATTGATTTGTTGACACCGGGTCACGTGCTGCATCAGGCCCCTCCTCGTTAGTATAGTGGACAGTATCTCCGCCTGTCACGCGGAAGACCGGGGTTCGATTCCCCGACGGGGAGTAACTTTATTTTCTTATTGTCTTATTTTCACTACGTTTTAATGTAGTTTTATGTTTTTGATGATGCTATTTGCACATTTGTTTAGAATAAAGGAAAGAATCTGAAATCTGCTGAGCCTGTGGTGAAGATTGACAGGAGATAAAGCTGGAGTTACAGACCTGTTTGATCTCAGCATGCAGAGGATCAACCTGCCTCAACCTGATGCAGGTTGATTTCCCAACAGGGAGTAATTATTAAATAGTCACTACGTTTTTTTAGAAAGTTTGATTTATATTTTAGCTCGCTGGTTCGGTTCGTACTGTTATTATATATTTATCTATGACGAATAGCAAATAATGTTTCCGCCCGGTCTCGAACCGGGGACCTTTCGCGTGTTAGGCGAACGTGATAACCACTACACTACGGAAACGCTGTGGAAGTGATGCATTCAGGGACATTGGTAATATCTTGTATTGATCGATCTCACGCTCCATCTTACCTTCACTCGTGAATAAGACTTTACGACGTTCAGGAACCATTCTGATGGCCGTAGAGGTCACTATTATTCCCGAAATATTGTTTACGGAACTTCAAAAACACACACAGAGAGAAGTTAATCAATACTTATTGTGAATATTTAGCTACAGTCATATTTCGGCCATTCTTAAAGGAATAAAAACACTACTTCTATTTCACAGCACACATTTAAGATGGAGGAAAAAATGTGTTGATCTGCTCAGACTCATCTTCAGCACGTTTAAGGTCTTTTCATTCAAAGGAAAGAGGAAACCGTGTTGACATGGTTACAGTTGGGTCAATGTGAACGAAACAAAATACTGAAAACGACAGAGTCCAGTTAACGGTGGACTTTCAATCCGCCAATCAAGAAACACATGGGGCGATACAGGATATTGCTGCTGTCCCTGAACGCATCACCTCCACAGAATTTCTGTAGCGTAGTGATTTTCACGTTCGTCTCACAAAGAAGGGCCAGCCGCGGATACCTGTAGAAGACTTTCTCATAAACAGAAGGGCGTCCAAAATGAGGGGGATCGACTCCCACCTTCCCCAAACTAAAGGTTCAGCTTTTGGTTCAAATGATGAGCTCCAGAATGTGGGCAGAACACAAAAGAGCTACATCCAACCTCAATAATAATGATACTTTATTTTTATAGCATGCATGTATGAATACAATTGCTTCACATCAAAGAACCAATAGAAATGAATGTATCTTGAATTATGCAAATAAGATCCTAATCTCCAAATACCCTGCTACAGTTGTACTTATATTAAGGCACAACAACAGATGTTTATTGTACAGATGTGTAAGCGTACAGCTGATCAGATCTAAATGTTTGATGATTTAATTTTCTATGTATTAATACCTCTAAAGTGAAGACAGTCAAAGTGATGCTTTCAAGATATTTTATTGAAAAAACCCAGCTGAATTCTGAAATATACACATATATACACACACACACACTCACATAGATTTTGGACTCTTGGTCGGAAAGTACCACTCATGTTTTATAGACTCAATGATTGATTACTTTAAAAACATAACTGATAGATTCATCAACTATTAATATTATGGTTAGTTTCAGCTGTAATGTCTCCTCTGAATGACTATGTGCTGATGTTGAAACATAAACCGGAAATAATCAGAAGACACTGACCGCATTAATCTGATAGGAACTCAGCATGTCCTGGTTGTCATGGAAACACTCCTGTAATCTGCAATCAGTCAGCAGCTTCTTGTGAAATTTAACATTATCAGTTTCACAGAAATGCAGTTCAGGAAGGTTTAAATGGACCGATTTGACAAAGGCCAAGGCAGTGAGAAAGAGACTCAAAACAACCAGAAAAAGTTATAAAACAACCCAAAAGAGACGATAAAAAGAGTCAAAATAAAAGATTATTGTAAAAATACAACTCCAAACAGATATATTGCAACTACAGAGAGCCTCCAAACAACCACAAAATCTTTAAAACAACTGCAACGAGTTGTAAAACAACCCAAAAGAAACTTAAAACTACTACAAAGAGACATAAACCAACTATAAAAAGACTAAAACAACCACAAACATTTTAAAACAACTTCAAAGAGACTCAAAACAACCACAAATGTATTAAAACAACTACAAAGAAACATAAACCTCCTCTAAAGAGTCTCAAAACAACCCAAGTTTACAAACAACTACAGAGAGACTCAACCACAAACGTTTTTAACCAAGCACAAAGAGATGTGAAACCACCACAAAGACACATAAATCTACTATAAAGAGGCTAAAAGCGCAACAAACGTTTTAAAACGACTACAACGAGACTCAAAACACCAAAAGTTTAAAAAAAATACAACAAAGAGATGCGAAACCACCACAGAGAGACGTACAATTACTATGAAGAAATGTAAACCTACATAAAGCTACATCTCCGTCACCTGAATGTACCTGAATTTACCTTAATGTATAAGTTCCATAGCCTGTAACCCTACATTGGGTGGGTAGGGTCGGGAATGAGGCTTTTAAATTTCAATTTGTAATTGCCCATAGACTAATTAAAGTCAAATGTGTGTATACGAATACAAATGTGTTACTTGGTGACATCACTACTTTAAAAGTACAGACAATAGTTCAGGTAGCTCAGGTAACTGTGCTTTTACACGTACAAAAATATATATGACTCACTGAAGGAAAGAGATGAAGCAGAAAAGCACAATATGACCTCTTTAATGCATCAATAATCATAATAGATAGATAGATAGATAAATGCTTCATTAATCCCGCAGGGGGAAATTCTTTCAGTACAGCAGCATTTTTACATACAGGTAAGAAAAGAACAACATATACAAAAATAGAATAGAAGGAGAAGAAGAAGAAGAAAAATAATAAAAATGCACAATACATACAACAAATAGAATAGAATAATAATATTAAATTAAATTAACTAACAAAACGAAACAGTAGTGCAAGATGTAGCCAACAACAAACAAATAAAATATGATTCTGAAATGGTCTATTCTGCATAATGAGTGCTTTTACTGTAACAGAGTATTTCTACACTGTGGTATTGGTACTTTTACTGAAGTAACAGATGTGAGTACTTTCTCCATCTCTGCTCTTACAGGAGAAACTTGATGAAGTGCAACAACAGTCAGTTTTAATCAGTTCATGGATCACCATAGCAACACACAGGAAGGTGGCTTGATGAGCTGAGAGAGATATTGATCTGTTGATTGACAGTCAGACGGACCAGTCGGTTCGTGTACAAGCCTCACTTAAACCGTGGGCGGGACTGAAAGTGTTAAAGCAGCTAAAAAATACACAAATATTCAAATATTTCTGATGGATCTTTAAATCAGAGAACAAACACACACACACACACACACACACACACACACACACACACAGTGTGTGTTGTCACGTCTTTCAAGATTATTGCAAATAAATATAAGCGGTTTATATATATATATATATATACATATATATATATATATATACATATATATATATATTATATTATATATAGTTGTTATAGATATTATTGTGTATATATATATATATATATATATATATATATATATATATATATATATATATATATATATATATATTCTTACTGAAAAATAAAAATGTATATAAGTTTAATTAATTATTGACTCCATGAACTGTAACAGCCTCCATGTTTAAAAAAAAAAAAAAACAGCACAAAATCTTAGGTGATAACATGTGATGATGTGCACTGAAAATAAAATGCATTATTATTATTATTTGAACTTTGTAAAATCATAAACATTCAAGTTAAAATCCCGCCTCGCCGGGAAAGTAGACGAGAGCAGGCGGCGTCATCAGGGGGCGGAGCCAAAAAACTACGATCAAGTTATCAGCTGCCTTCAAAGAATACACAGGAAGTCACAGAAACGGTTACTTCCCGTTAGATCCGATCTGTAGGCTTACAGACCTCGTTCGGAAGTGGTCATATGGGTTTATAAATATATATTTATGAAGAAATGTGCGTGTACTGCTCGTTTTGATACGTGTTATATAAATAAGCTTCATTATTATTATTATATTCAACCACACAAGATATGTCTTTAGATTAAACCTGAGACTAACAACCATCAATCAAGCGTTAAGTATTACAACTAAACAGAAAAATAGGATTTTCTACAACACATTACATTTCATTTAGCAGACGCTTTTATCCAAAGCGACTTACAATAAGTGATTCAACCATGAGAGTTCAAACCAGAACAACAAGAATCAAGAAAGTACAATTTCCTCCAGAAAGCCAAACTACCAAGTACCATTTAAGAGCTACTAGTTTTTTTTAAGTCAACACGTGGTGTTTGTTGTCAAATCTAAGAGCCAATCAGCTCTCTGATGTGGCGACAGCCAGGCGTTTCCCATCATGCACTGGGCAATACAGTCGGTGGAGAGCTACTGCGGCGCCTGGCTCTAAAATCTGCGGCCGCCTCGCTCTCGTGAGATTATCGTTGACCACGTGGTCATGACGCCATAGCTAGTCGGGAGCAAGTCGGACAAAAATCTAACCGGCATGCATTGCGCGCTGATTGCCGGTGATCAATTCTGCGCAGGACTGGCTCATCTCGAACGAGCCTTTTAGCCCAATCTCAAGTCACCTGTTAAGTGGTTGAGTGTGAGAGACTGTGAGGGCTTGAAATGGTGTAAATAGGAATGGGACAGCACTTTGCTGCAACATACCACGTTACCATGGCAACATAAAAAAATATTGTGTACAATTGTGGGTATTTATTTTGTACTTTTTACTCCCTGATTTAAACGTCTTCCAGGTACTTTTACTCACGAGATGAGACGTCATTAAAATAATATATTTACTCGTTTTTGTCGAAACAGCTTCAATAACAAAACGAAATGTTTGATAAATAAATATTTTTAATATATATATATATATATATATATAGTCTCTGCATTCCTCTGATTTTATGTGTTTTCATGTCCCATCTTTAATCCTTAATGTTGTTGTAAATGTAATTTATCGAGCTGAACACCCACCTGCCGTTCTCTTGGTTTACCTTTTTTTTAACGGCTCCATTCTTCCATGGTAACGGCGTGTTTAACATCACATTGCTATGAATTGTGGGTAATTCCCTTGGCCAAAGTTGGCATATCATGCTGACTTATGGTAAGGGTTCATAAAGGGCTCAAATGTCTGCCAGAGAGCCTCATGCACTCAACGATTTGACAATGGGAAGACCCTAAACCCTCACGGACTTTGCGGGAGCGCGCCTCAAAGTCCGTGAGTCCGTAAGGGTGGTGATTGAGATTGGGCCTATGATTGTTATCTGATTGATGTCAGCCTCACTGTTGATGATAACTCAACTTCCTGCTGCTTCACATTAAAAAACACCTCAACACGACAATCACAATGAGGGCTTTTATTGTGAAGCACTCAGAGGAAACACAATGAATTCATCACTGAGGTCAAAAACAGGAGCGACTATCAAGACTCGCGGCCTCTGATTGGCTGAACACTTTTGGGCGTTCCAGGTGTAACTAAACACTAACGTGAGCTTAGTTATGATGCTAACCGCCGCTACAAATTAAAAGGGTTCATGTTTATGTTCTCGTAGTCCAAAAATAGTCTACCAGGTCCAAAGAAGTTTATTTAAATTTAGGCAGGTTTATGAAACTGGATGGCGAATAAAAAATGTGCTCCAAGGTTTTTAGAGCTGGGAAGATCAACAAACTGGCACGACAGCAAGCTAACGCCTGAGGGAGTCGCTAGCTAGCCAGACGACCAGTCACGCTGCCAATATTCTAAATTACACAGTTGATTTCTCGCCAAACAAATAAGAGATGAATTTAATGATGAAATAGCACAAATATAAATTACAGAAGAAACTTACAGAAAAATTGCTTTCTATTACGTTTACTTCAAATAAATATGTGTCTATTTCTCCAGGACTCCAGGCTGAAGGAAATCCCACATCAACAGGTAAAAAGAGGAATACAAGAGAAATTAAGACTCAATGAAGCAGAATCAGCAGTCAAGTTTTAGTTTGATATTTTTTTAATTAAATTAATGTCTTTACTGATGACACTCTTGTTTCTGTTCAGAACCTTTCAGGTTGGTGGGAGGAGATAGTCGCTGTGCAGGAATACTGGAAGTGAAACATCAAAGAGACTGGAAACCAGTAGATATCTCTGAGTGGACCCTGAAGGAAGCAGCTGTTTCTGTAGAGATCTGAACTGTGGCTCTGCTGTTTCTGTGCGGAGAGAGGAGTCCTCAAAGAGATCTTTGTGGCTGATAAACTCTGACTGTGTTCAATCTGGATCTGCTCTGAGAGAGTGTTTAACATCACATTACTCCAACCTATTACCGTATCTCAACTGCTCAGGTAAGCCCATCAGTGACATCATCTATGACAGTAATGTATCCAGATTGACACACACATGCATCAGCTAGAATGGCAGCAGACTTGTCTGATGAGCTGCTGCCTCAGTAAATCAAGTGCTGAATGCACCAAGATATCTTTATGTATGAAACCTACATGTCAGCTGCTTCAGGAGTCCTCTAGTCCAACAACCGACCAGCCTGAAAGGACTCCTCCTTCAGCTTGACAGCTTTCTTATTCACTGGTTTCCACCAGCAGGTTCTTTGGTTTCCACCATAACAGGCACCAAAGACCTACTGGCCACAACTTTGAGCAGCTCAGCTCATCAGTATCTCCACACCATCCTTCACCCTGAGACACTCCTTAAGGAGAGAGTCCAGCCCCCATCTCTTTAGATTTTAGGGATCATTTTCTAAACAGGTTCATATTCTGGGTCACATATCTTCTCAGAAAAATAAGACAGAAGATGGAAGAGATAGATAAAAGACACCAGACACTAAATAACATTCTATCATCTCTCCAGACTCTGTCAGACTGGTGAATGGGACTAGTCTGTGCTCAGGCAGACTGGAGGTGAAGTCTAACCAGTGGTGGTCCTCAGTGTGTGAAGATGACTTTGACCAGCAGGATGCAGAGGTGGTCTGTAGGGAGCTTGGCTGTGGGGCTCCTTCAGTCCTCCAGGGGGTGCTCTATGGAGAAGTGGAAACTCCAATGTGGACCAAAGAGTTCCAGTGTGGAGGCCATGAGTCTGCTCTCCTGGACTGTCGAAGCTCAGGCTCAGATAGAAACACCTGCTCACCTGGCAAAGCTGTTGGACTCACCTGCTCAGGTAGAAGAGGAGCTGCAGCTTTGATCTGGTTCATTTCTGTTCTACTGAAACTCACTTTGTTCTTTTACTGACGACTCTCTGGTTTCTGTTCAGAACCTGTCAGAGTGGTGGGAGGAGACAGTCGCTGTGCAGGAACACTGGAGATGAAACTGGGAGACTGGAGACCAGTATATATCTCTTACGACATCCTGGAGGATGCAGCTGTTGCCTGTAGAGAGCTGGACTGTGGCTCTGTTGTTTCTGTGAGACACAGAGAGGAGTCCTCAGAGAGATCTGTGTTGGTGATCAATACTCACTGTGTTCAGACTGGATCTGCTCTGAGGGAGTGTTCAACATCATATTCCACCTCCTCCGTCCTGAATCTCACCTGCTTAGGTAAGCCCATCAGTGACATCATCTATGACAGTAATGTATCCAGGTTGACACACACATGCATCAGCTAGAATGACAGCAGACTTGTCTGATGAGATGCTGCCTCAGTAAATCAGGTGCTGAATGCACCAATATATCTTTATATATGAAACCTACATGTCAGTTGCTTCAGGACTCCTCTGGTCCAACCACCAACCAGCCTGAAAGGACTCCTCCTTCAGCTTGACAGCGTTCTTGTTCACTGGTTTCTACCAGCAGGTTCTTTGGTTTCCACCATAACAGGCACCAATGACCTACTGGCCACAACTTTGAGCAGCTCAGCTCAGACTGGAGGGCTCGTCAGTATCTCCACACAGTCCTTCACCCTTGGACGCTCCTTAAGGAGGGAGTCCAGCCCCCATATCTTTAGATTTTAGAGATAATTCAGATTCATATTCTGGGTCACAGATCTTCTAAGAAAAATAAGACAGAAAGTTACTTAGTGTCTGGTGTCTTTTATCTCTCTCTCTTTCATCTTCTATCATCTTTCCAGACTCTGTCAGGCTGCTGAATGGGACTAGTCTGTGCTCAGGCAGACTGGAGGTGAAGTCTAACAAGTGGTGGTCCTCAGTGTGTGAAGATGACTTTGACCAGCAGGATGCAGAGGTGGTCTGTAGGGAGCTTGGCTGTGGGGCTCCTTCAGTCCTCCAGGGGGCGCTCTATGGAGAAGTGGAGGCTCTAATGTGGACCAAAGAGTTCCAGTGTGGAGGCCATGAGTCTGCTCTCCTGGACTGTAGAAGCTCAGGCTCAGATAGAAACACCTGCTCACCTGGCAAAGCTGTTGGACTCACCTGCTCAGGTAGAAGAGGAGCTGCAGCTTTGATCTGGTTAATTTCTCTTCTACTGAAACTCACTTTGTTCTTTTACTGACAACTCTCTGGTTTCTGTTCAGAACCTGTCAGAGTGGTGGGAGGAGACAGTCGCTGTGCAGGAACACTGGAGGTGAAATATCAAGGACACTGGAGACCAGTAGATGGCTCTTACAACACCCTGAAGGAAGCAGCTGTTGCCTGTAGAGACCTGGACTGTGGCTCTGCTGTTTCTGTGAGACAGAGAGAGGAGTCCTCAAAGAGATCTGTGTGGGAGATCTACTCTCACTGTGTTCAGTCTGGATCTCCTCTGAGGGAGTGTGTTACATTAGGTTCCTCTCACTCCAGCCTGGATCTCACCTGCTCAGGTAAGCCCATCAGTGACATCATTTATGTGCCAATCTAATTCATATGTTTGGTTCAGTCCCTCCCTAACTACATACTGTGAATCTGCATACAAAACACCCTCTGAGGTGGCTCCATCCCTTTATGAGCCTTTACCTGTCGCTTCCTTATTCAGTGCACCATTAGATTCCCCATTGTCTGCTTTCAAACGTGACATTTTTGCATGTTTAACTCTACTGGCTCAGCACCTGGTATTGCTGAAGTGGAGACATGTTTCTTCATCAAGTTCAATGCACATCTTCTGAAGTGTGGATACTTGTGTTCCATCAGTAAGTCCCATAACTCTTCATTCATAACAGGTGTTTTCCTTGATTTGATCCCAATGTAAATCTGCAGAGAGAGAATCTCTTTCTCGGCAGCAAAGCCTTCCAGGTGGAACACTGATACTATTTATCCCTCAGTGAAGCTCTTCTGATGTTGTGATCTTGCTCCTCATAGATGTCAAGCTGCAGAATGTCTTTGCCCTGATGTTTCAGTTCTGTCTGCATTTGAGGAAGTTCACTGTATTAAATCCTTCTTGACAGCAGTCGTATCTTTTAAACGCATTTCCTTCACTGATTCTGCTGATGACATGTTCATCATAATCCTGCAGCTCTAAATGAGGTTGTTTGAACAGTCAAGGGAGATCTGTCGGAAAAACTAAATCCAAAAGCCACTGGTAGTCCTCTAGCTGTGCATATTCTGCATGTAATGAAAGATTCAGTCTCACTGAATCTCAACAACAATGTTCCTCTGCTCAGCCATCGTACATCTGTGTGCAGCAGAAGGTCTCTGTGTTCAAAGCCCTTCTCCAACTGAGCCCAGAATATAATTCTGTCGAGTCTTTGGTTCAAACAGAACTCACAATCTTCATGGCAACATCCTATCCTTCTTTCATGTTAGCATCTTGCACCACAACGTTTGGTGGTGAATTCTACATGATGATAAAGGAAAAAGTCTCTTTGTTTGCACAATATGATGAACCTATTAGCACGAATCCTTCTCTGAGCTTCTGTGCACCGTTTTGTGAAGCCGCTCCAAAGTTCCCTACTTTGGTAAGACCACGCTCACATTGCAGATGAGACAGACTGTGTTTGAATTCAGTAAAGAGAGAGAGAGAGAAGTATGGAGAAATGCAAGGAAACCATGTGAGGAAAGAGGAAACAAGGAAATATGTTTTTAGAGAAATGAGACGTCCTTTCCTCTGAAGCGTCACGTGAAGCGACGTCTGTTTCTGATGACGGCGGATCAGCTGATCACAGCTGGATCAGCTGTCAGTCGGCTCAAACAGCTGGAGAGACTTTTGATAGAGTTTGTGGCTGAACACATGATCAGTGTAATGGAATTGTTTCCTGGTCCATACCAGACACTAAATAACATTCTATCATCTTTCCAGACTCTGTCAGGCTGCTGAATCGGAATAGTCTGTGCTCAGGCAGACTGGAGGTGAAGTCTAACCAGTCTAACAAGTGGTGGTCCTCAGTGTGTGAAGATGACTTTGACCAGCAGGATGCAGAGGTGGTCTGTAGGGAGCTTGGCTGTGGGGCTCCTTCAGTCCTCCAGGGGGCGCTCTATGGAGAAGTGGAGGCTCTAATGTGGACCAAAGAGTTCCAGTGTGGAGGCCATGAGTCTGCTCTCCTGGACTGTAGAAGCTCAGGCTCAGATAGAAACACCTGCTCACCTGGCAAAGCTGTTGGACTCACCTGCTCAGGTAGAAGAGGAGCTGCAGCTTTGATCTGGTTAATTTCTCTTCTACTGAAACTCTGTTCTTTTACTGACAACTCTCTGGTTTCTGTTCAGCACCTGTCAGGTTGGTGGGAGGAGACAGTCGCTGTGCAGGAACACTGGAGGTGAAACATCAAGGAGAATGGAGACCAGTAGATGACTCTTACAACATCCTGAAGGAAGCAGCTGTTGCCTGTAGAGAGCTGGACTGTGGCTCTACTGTTTTTGAGAGACGGATACAGGAGTCCTCAAAGAGATTTGTTTGGAAGATCGACTATAACTGTGTTCCCTCTGGATCTGAACTGAGGGAGTGTGTAATATCACATTACTCTTCCTCCATCCTGGATCTCACCTGCTCAGGTAAACCCATCAGTATTCATTCATGACATAATCTGACAGCAATGTGTCCAGTATGTTCCTTCCTCTGTCACAGTGACAGTCAGTGGGTTTCCATTGGACTGAACTGTAAAGTTATCCAGGACAACGACATTCTAAAGTGTAGAGAGGTGGGCTTGTTTCTGGAAGCTTCAAACCATCCATTGACTGCTGAGCTCCACCTGTCAGGACACACCTGTCCGTCTGTCTGTCTGTTTGTTGTGACATCGCGTCCTTTTTCAGGGTCCATTTTGTTGAACAAAGAGTTGACGTGAACTTAGTTGTTTATTATTATTATTATTATTATTATTATTATTATACAGCGCTGCAGAAAAGACTCCTTAAACCCAGGAATGAGTCAGCATTTTAACACTTCCTGTTCCCTGAATGTGTTTCTGGTTAAATGTCTGAAATCAGCTATGTTTTTAACACAAGTTGAAGAAATGTTAGTGTTTAGTTGTCTGATATATAAAACAGGTCAGTAAACGTCCCTCTGGTGAATGTTAACTCTCTGGGGTCGACGCACGCGCCGGCGTGTTTTCGCGGTGTTTACTCGCTGTTTATATTATTATCGCCGCGATAATACGGCACAGAGATATAGTTAAGATGTCTACGGAAGCGTATGCTCTCCACCTACGTGTCCTAATTTTCATGAGATCTTACGTGACTCACAAAGCGCGCCAAGAGCTTGGACGTGTCGTGTGATTCGTGGGCGTCGAGCTCCGCCTCTCAGTGTCATTTGTGGATTCATGTGTCCGTCAACATTTTTGTATGACACTAACCAATGGACACTCAGTAAATCCCTAAGGACCTACCCACCACCTTACGCTACAGAAACACTGCAATTTACATACAGTCTGCACCCGAGAGGACAGAGAGAAGAGAGGAAGTATGAAGAGAAAGTTTACAGTTAGCGACGTACTTTCAGCGATATATTTAATATTTGGTTTGAAAACAAAAACGGCTGTAATGTTCATTTTTCATTTGCACACATCCCATGAAGCTTTATCTGTAGTATGAAGTAATTACTCAGTCCCATTTGATCTCAGTCCCTCTGACAGCTGGTGGAAGTAGAGTGACAGACATCACTTCTACTCAAAAAACGATATAAAAAAAAACAATTTGGTTCTTGACATTTATTATACATTTATATACTATTTTATCCATAAATTCCACCACTGTTGTGAACCTTATACTTTGGTAAACCAATTTCAAGCGCCAAAACAGTTCATCCACATGAGTAAAGAGATTTAAAGAATGAAAAATATCGGACTTCAATTTTTCAGCTTTATGGCCAAATTATCCCTGTACACAGTGCCTTAGGATAATTTGTACCTCATTATATAGATAGCTGATATTGTTCTGCAAATGATCATATACAACACATGGGTATGTCTCATATGCAAGTACCTTTAAAGGTGAATTTAAGAAAATATGTAAAAATCGGGAAAATGCCCTTAGACCCCAGAGGGTTAAAGAGTCTAAATGAGACGACTAAACGTTCTCTCTAGAACACGAGTCCTTCTTCAGCTTAGTGGTGGAGACGTGAAGTCATGTGACCATGGTGGAGTTCCTTTATAGACCAACGTTAGCTTATTACTTTAAACTTTTAACATCATTAAAGTTCATTAATGAAGATTATCTTGATGAACTAAACCTGTAATAATCATAAACGCTTGTTTGATACAGATTATTTTCTGTAATAATCCCCCCCAAAAAAAGAGAAAACATTAACCGAACAATACAAGGGAGACAAAGCAGTGAAAACAGGACAGTTTAAACATCTTTGAATGTAAACTTTCATCTCTCTGTGTTTACAGACCTTCAGCCAATCATCTCTGTGTCCTCCTCCATGGACGGGGTCTCCGAGGCCCAGCAGCAGGGGGCTCAGGTGCTCAGGGGCTCCACCTTCACCATCTCCTGCTCCATCCAGTCACAGTACCCAGGAGGCTCCTTCCAGCTCACCTTCACCTCCTCCAACTCATCACACAACTACACTCAGCCAGCTGTCAATCACAATGCCCACTTCCTGTTTCCTGCTGCGGAGCCCGCCCACCAAGGAAGCTACAGCTGTGTTTATAACTTTGGTTTTTCTCATACCTTCTCCTCTGAGAGCCGTCTGCTCTCTCTCACTGTCTCAGGTAAGCTGACTGTTTTCATGGCAGGTTTAGGGAAGATTATTGGTCCAAAGGGACTGAAAATTATCAGCTGACAGCAGAGTTCATGTTGTTGTTTCTGGAATGACACTGTGACTCCTGTCATTGTGTTACACGTGTCATATAGTAACCAAACCTAAACAAAGTCTATAAATGGCAACAGCTAACAATGTACTGTAGGACAGAGCATGTTTGGTTACCAGGATAACACTGGTTCTCTGAGAACTGAAGCACCTTCTGAAGCTCCACTGTCACCACAGACATAACACCCTTTAGCCCCCAACTCACCATTTTCAAAGTGTAGTTGCTCCACCTGTCAGATTAAAGAAGGGCGATATACTCAGATACCTCACTCAGAGAACCAGAGTTATCCTGGGAACCAAGCGTTGAGTCAGTTATTAATGATAGCGATTAAGCTTTCAATTGACTCTACACTAAGTCCCGCCCATTTTGTAAATTATGGTCCATTTAGAGTCAAATATACCATAGAGCAGGGTATGCTTTAGGGCGGGCCTACAAGGTGATTGACAGGTCTTTACCAGAGAGACTCGTCCTCAATCCAAATATGGTCGCTTTCTTCACTGGTTGCATGAAAACAAGATGGCGACATCCACCGTCCAGAAAACATAGAGTGACGTCACGACGACTCAGTCCACTTCTTATATAATGTCTCTGGTTCAAACAGTGAATATGAAGTAAACATGCAGAGTAATAAGTGTAAGTGATTGTAGGGTTTCAGGTTCAATGGGAGCCTCTGGACTCATGATGTCATGTGATGTGATGACTGTCCATGTGTTTGATCAGATCCACCACATCATATCATCAAAGCTGTCGTCCTGCCGCTGACTCTGCTGTTGTTGATCACTGCCATCTTCTTCTACTTTAAGGTACTGACACACGTCTGTTGTTTAGACCAGCGACTGAAATGAAGCTCTCGGTCTATGTTTAGTGAACTGAACACAGGACTGTGCTGTCATGTCTCTCCAGGCCAGAAGGGGGCAGAGTCCGAGCAGACAGGAGGACATTGAACTGGATAATTATAACCTGGGTGTTCCTGCAGCTGAAGAAGAAGAAGAAGAAGAAGAAGGAGCTCAGGGAGCAGAGTAGCTCCTCCAAGGAGCTCATCTCACATCCAGATGGATTTCTAACACACAACCACCATCAGCTCACTTTGATACGCATGTTCCCTTTAAACAAGAAGGCTGGAATATTATATCACATTATTATAGCCGGTCTTTCTTATTCTCAATGAGTCGTATCTTCATACGTTCTGACTTCCTGTCAGAACGTATGAAGACGTATGAAGCTCCGAGCCAATTGGTTCCTGCTGAAGACGAGAATCTTTAAAAACACCTCACAGATATAAAGTTTAATTTGAAAACTAGACTTGAGATCAGGTTTACCAGAGTCCAATCAGCTGGGGTCTTAGAAACCAAATACTATCAGGATCAATGTTAATGTCATATATTAAATTAGAATAAACATGAAACATTGACATGTCTTCTACATTCTGTATAACGATACTCAATGTTGAGAATATGTTGGTGTTTGTGATTTAAATAATTCAATTTACTTCATGACTTCACTTCAGCGCTCCCTTTTGGTTCACATTGCTCATTTATTGTAGTGAACACAATTTTGGCAGCAGGACGACATTTAGCTAAAATATTTTCATAATAATATAAATAGGAGCAACAACGCGTCCTGCTGTGGTCAGCCCCTAACACATCATGTATTTGTGAGTTGAGGGGGCCTTCAAGAAATTTTACTATTTTGTTCGTAGTTGTACTTCAGGATTTTACTTATTTTTTTATAATCAAGGGTTTTAGTTATTTCACAAGAATTTCTTATTTTTGTACTTCTTGAATTGACGACATTTTCTCATCAAGGAAATTACAATTTTTTATAATTAAGACTTTTGCTTATTTCATAAGAATGTTGTAATTATGGATTTTGCTTTTTTCATAAGAATGTTGCTATTAAGGATTTTGTATGTTTTATAAGAATGCTATAATTAAAGATTTTGCTTAAATCATCTGCATTTTGCCTGATTCTGTAATTAAATAAATTACTTATTTCATTAGAATTTTGGTTATTATTGTACTTCATGAATTTACTTAATTATGTAATTAAGGACTTAAAGAAAATTCTAATACAGGATTTTTCTTAAATCATGACCATTTCGCTTAATTTTGTAATTCATTAACCTTTTCATTAGAATGTTTGCATCTCTTCAGCTAGCTGTGTTGTTAGGTTGCCTGCTTGTCCACAAACTCAGAAATAATAAAATACACCATTTATGAAGAGGTAAAATATCCCTTTTATATTGCATGAAAAATAATTATGTTTTTGGGTTTCCCAAACTGCAAAGGATTAGCATGAAAGGGGCATGTCTGTAAGAGGTTAATCTAGTTCATCGTCAGCATCAAGGGTCAGAGGGTCCCCATCCCACACCTCGTCCTCTTATCCTCTTCCTGTAGGGCAGTGGGGTCCATCAAAACCTTCCTGCATATAATAACAGCATCCATTAATACAAATTTCAATAAATATTTCAAATGGATTATGAAGAATATTTTTTTCATATATACACACAAGCTATAGTGAGGGATCTCTATACAATATTAATCATCAATGTTGTTGTTTTTTTGTATTGTGTTAGATGACAGCTAACTTTAATATATTATATAAGAGATTTTAAGTTATTAATGTGGCATTGCCATATCTATAATGTTTGCATGTAAAGAAAATACCTCTCAGCAATTTCAACTATTTCTACTCAAAACAACAGCAACTGAAGCCAGTGTATTTCTAAAAAGAAAGTCTGTATGTAGTATACTAACCTGTATGTGCTGAAGACCTCTATTTGTTTCTCCATCTCCTGGAGTTTCTTTTTCAATAAATCCTTCAGCCCCTTATATGCCTCCGAGGACATATTAAAGGACAGCCTAAAAGGGGGAAATGGGCAATATTACACTGACAAGAACGGTGACAAAGATACTGGCTTATGTGAGCTCACGTTGTTCTATACATTTGTGATCATTAAATAACTTTGCATTCAAATGAATCACGATCAAATACATAAACTCATGTCAAATAATTAAATACATACTCTGTGTATCCAGGTCCTCCTCTATCTGCTGGATCTCTCTTTTCATACTTTTCAAAGATCCTGCCAGGTAATGGCAGTGGTTCCTCATCTCTTTGATGAGAATCCCATCGTCTTCTCGAAGTCGAGACAGCAGCATTTCTTTTTCAAAGACAAGTTTCTTCGTCTGGAGGGGGGGACTTTGGATGCTGAAAACAAACTTCAATAAATGTTAATAACTGAACACTTCTATTACTCCTGAAGAACAATAGACAAAATTACAAAGGGTACAAAAGGGACTTAAATACACAGTATGCCATCGACGGGCTTCTGATGCAGCATCATGTAGCTCCACGCATGCTGAAGCGGGTGGATGACGACTACGCTACCGTGGTCCAGAGGGCGTGCACTGACCCACACAGTTTAATACACCCAACCACATGCCAACACATCTCCAGATATGTGAAACATCTGGCCAAAATAAAAAACACCAGCTCCTCTTCTCAACACCAGCCCAGAGAAGGTGTTGGAGACACAGGAGCTGTGGTAGAGTTTGACCACCGGCAGCCAAATGGTCAGTGTGCCGGTCACAACCCTCAACCCTCCACCTGTGGCTCCTCCCCAGGAGGAGTCACTGAGCCGGGTTGCAGTGGAGAAGATCGTGACCGAGATCCTGGAGAAGCAACATCAGCAGCAGAAGAAGAAGAGGAGGAGGAACTGTTTAACCTGCGTTCAGCCAAAGTCTCGCCATCTTGCTGACGGTTCCTCGGTTCATTTTTTTTCTTCCAGATGAAAACAGTTTAATATTTCTACGTCTCCACCAAGGTCTTTAAGACGGACGCAGGCGAAGGTTTAAAAGACCCCACACGACTTTGATTGACTTTGCAGCGTCTCCATACTTTGGGCTGGAGCTGGAGGGGCCGAGTGGAGGAAGGTGGCCGAGTGGAGGAAGAAGAGGAAGTCAGCGGTGCAGGTTCTGTCACCAGCCACTGAAGCAGGGCCCCAGCAGCCCTCATATTCACTGCAGCTTTCTCGGGGTGTCGGGGAAGTACATCTACTGCCCCTCCAGAGGATTCTCCCTGTACAAGGACCAGGGCACGGGGAAGGAGACGACCTGGAGGGACTTCACACAGTCTGGTTTCTATGAGGCTGAAAGGGACGGATGGATCGGAGAGAAGAAGGGACCACAAACCCACCAAACTCCAAATATACCCTCACACACACACACACACACACACACACACACACACACACACACACACACACAACACTAAATATATTGTATTAGTATTATTGTAATTATTTAACTGATACAAATCTAATTATTGCACTAGAATAATATTTATAGCAATCATGACATTTGAGAAGCTGAAACCAGATAATATTGATGATTTATGTTTCAGCACTTGAAATTGTAAATATGTTTATGGATACACAATCTACATATATACTGTATATTTAATTTACTGTTCATTTGTTTTATATTTGATGTTTAAGGAGCATTTTGATTTTGTGCATTTCAGAATACAGCTGTGTTTTTTCAATAAAATATCTTGAAAGAATCACTTTGACTGTCTTCACATTAGGGGTATTACATAGAAAATTAAGTAATAAACATTTACATATGATCAGCTGTACGCTTACACATCTGTACAATAAACATCTGTTGTTGTGCCTTGATATAAGTGCAATTTAAGCAGGGTATTTGGAGATTAGGATCTTATTTGCATAATTACTTCAAGATAAATTATTTTATCTTGATTCTTTGATGTGAATCAATTGTGTTTATGCATGCTATGAAAAATAATTTATTCTTATTGAGGTTGGATGTAGTTGTTTTGTGTTCTGCCCACATCCTGGAGCTCATCATTTGAACCAAAAGCTGAACCTTTAGTTTGGGGAAGGTGGGAGTCGATCCCCCTCATTTTGGACGCCCTTCTATTCATGAAAAGTCTTCTACAGGTATGCGTCTGTGTTAGGGTAACGGGATAACCACAAACTTATGGAAATGCATTGCATGTTCAGGGACCATGGGAAAACATCATACAACCGTTTAAACAGAGCACAGACTCACAGTATGTATGAGAGAAAAACATTCACAAACCACTACATGTCAGCCTATTGATTGGTTCAGACCGGGTCAGGTATTACTCCAAGCCCTTCCTCGTTAGTATAGTGGACAGTATCTCCGCCTGTCACGCGGAAGACCGGGGTTCGATTCCCCGACGGGGAGTAACTTTAATTTCTTATTATCATTACGTTTGAATGTTGTGTTATGTTTTTGATGACGCTATTTGCACATTTGATAAACGTGAAGGAAAGAATCAGAAATCTACTGATCCTGTGGTGAAGACTGAAGTTGATTTCCCAACGGGGAGTAATTATTAAATAGTCACTACGGTTGTAATATGACAGTTGCCTCTTTGCACAAAAAACATACACAGCCAAGAAATGTGACACTGCAATCTGAATGCCCGATATGCCTGAAAACTACAGAAATACTCTGAAAGTCTCTCCCTTTTTCTCACTGTCAGAAAAAATCATATATGAACTAAAGACAGTGGGTTGTATATATATATATATATATATATATATATATATATATATATATATATATATATATATATATATATATATAATTAATTCATGTCCGAGAGAAAAGCTGTGAGGCTGTGCTTTGTACTCCAACGCAATAAATTCCCAAATTATAACCCAAAACCAGCGTCCCATCAGTCCCCAAAATTCCTGAATTCTGTCAAAAGAGCCTTTCAAGAAAGGCTTCTTTGAGGCCAGCCATGGAAAGGGGGCTCCAGATGGAGGGTACCCTTAAAAGATCAGCTGGCAAAATTGTGCGACATGGAGGAGATATCCCCAATGCAGAGCCCATGTTCCACCAGTTGAGGCACTCTGGTGGAACTTTTTCTTGTGGCCCTGCTTGTGCCTGTCAAAGGAACAATGAAAATCCACCAAGTCATCAGCTTCTCCACAGGGACAATTAAATACCATGACATAACTTGCCTATGCCAGGCAGACAACGGTGTACTGGATTGGCCCTGCTATGGGCTGAAGGAGGTGAGCCTGGGAGAAGAGGCAAGCCTACGGGTTAACGCAGAACCACCCCGGCCTGAGGTAATCATAGAAGAAAACATTGGGCAGTGGTGCATTGTGAAATATGATGGTGAACCCTACCCAGGAATTATCCTGGAGGTTGAAGATGATGTGAGAGTCAAATGCATGCACAAGAATGGAACCAACAGTCCAACAGTCTACAGTCTACCAACAGTCTACTGACCAAGTCCTCGAGATGACATTAATTAGTACACAGATGAATTGTATTTCGTCACCCGCATGCACAAACCACAAATGTCAATGCACTAGATACAACTGAGGAGCTCACTGAAAGTCAGTTGGATACATCATCGGAGCACATTGACAATAAATGTGGTGGAGATATCCAATCTATTCAACAGTTGTTGAAATATTTCACTAAAAAACAAAACCTGCTGGTGGCGATTTGAGGAAAAGTCAGTGGATCGTTAAAATCAGGATTCAACAGTTGTTGCGATATTTCAGTCTGGACCAAAGTGGTGGCCTGACCGACAGAAAAACATCCCAAAAGCCCAAAAATTATTTTGTATTCATTCAAAGTATTTGACTTTAAGATCAAGATGAACAGTTCATAAAAACAACCTGAGGAAATCTTAATAGTTTGTTGGAAAGTCAGCCAGATGACCGAGAGTCAGTATTAAGTATTTTATGTACACATAGTATTTTATGCACTGTATGAATGTATTCAGTGGATAACCTCCATCTTTGCAAATATACTTTACACAAACACACACAATTTTCTCTAAACCCTCATTTGCATATTCCGGAACACTCGACTGTAATGTGACAGACATGACCTCATAATAGAACATCACGATGTTCCATGTTCCGTTCACCACAGCTTAAGAGCACACTCAGATAGAGTCAAGTCTCGGATTAACAGACACTGAAGTTTTCGTGTTAGAAACTTCTTCGACATTATCATGGACAACGACTCTGCAAAGAAGATGGAGGTAGTCGTCCTTAGACGAGTGAAGAGTAAAGTCAGAGAAGATGGAAAGGGACTACTGATGGCGAAAAGGAGACGACTGGACCTCATCTCGTTTGACGAGTCGCCGTCCACCTCAGCGCCAACCACCTCTGAGGAGGTAGTCGTCCTTAGACGAGTGAAGCGTAAAATCAGAGAAGATGGAAAGGGACTACAGATGGTGAAAAGGAGACGACTGGACCTCATCACGTTTGACAACGAGTCGCCGTCCACCTCAGAGGACACTGGTAAGCTGATCATGTGAAACTGCTGTTGTATTGAGAGGAGGGGGACGGGGGGACAGATATGTCAAAAGCTTAGACCAACATATCCGCCTGACAAAATACTTTTTGCCGATATTTTAATTGGAGCGAGTTAAAATATTGGCGATATTGAGGACTTTTTGTCCACGTTATTTTTGTGATTTATGTTTTTTTTCTCATCTGTAGAAAGCAGCAACACATCTGTGGAGAATGTGAGCAAGAGAAGCGTTAAGAGGAAGGCCGTCGCTAAAGAAGAAGGACCAAACGAGAAGAAGAGGGGGCCGGACCTGAAGGAGACCAAGGAGGGCACCAAGGACGCGAAACAGGCTTTGTTGGTACTTAAAACAAAAGGTCAGTCGATAGTGATGAATGTAATGTTTGGCTTTATTATGTTAAGTATAAAATTATGATTTAAATTAGGTATAACAAACGTAGGAGGGATTTAATTGCTGTTACTCTCAAATGTATTAAAATAAACAATGTCTTTGTGTGTTTAGCAAAATTTGAGGCCAAGTACAAGCAGCAGAAGAAACTTGGGGGAAGTGCATCTGTGTTTAGTGGCTACCGCAAAGCAGATAAACTGCCTGTAAGTGTTACACACATGTTCTTGCACACACACACACACACGCAGACACACACAAAGTACGGTCAGGAAGTGTTAACCAAAGTCTTGTTTGTATCTTGTAGGTCGCCATCAAACACATTCCCAAAGACAAAGTTATCTGCAAACACAAGGTGAGTGAGCGACACCTGCTGCTGTTAAGATCTGCTGTATTCAACGCTCTCTTTCTGAATGTACTGTGGCTGAATCCTGGTTCTCTCCCATCCTTTAACTCTGTTGTGATGTTTCAGGTCAATAATGGGAAGCAGATCTCCGTGGAAGTCGCCGTCATGTTGAAACTGGCGGCCAAATCACACGGGACATCAGCACCCGTGTCCCTGCTGGACTGGTACGATCTGGACCAGGAGCTGGTCCTGGTGCTGGAGAGACCGATTCCTGCCGTAAACCTTCTCCACTACATCAAAGTCAATGGAGGCTTCTTAGATGAGGAGGAAGCCAAGGTAAGCTGCTGTAGTCAGCTCAGAGTCACAGCCAAGAAAACATGTCAAAGCATCCTCCCCTCTGATCCCTCGTCTCTCTCTTTTTGCCCGTCAGGTTATACTGAAACAGCTGGTCGATGCAGCGTTTGACCTCGAGAACAGACGGATTTTCCACCGGGACATTAAGGTGGAACACATCCTGATTGAGACCGGCTCGGACGTCCCGCGAGTTCGCCTCATTGACTTTGGTCTGAGCTGCTTCGTCAAGAGAAGAGCCTCTTACCGCATCTTCTACGGTAAGATGTCCGCCTTACCCATCGGTGACTTTTACATTTAAACAAAGCTCCTCCTCCTCACTGCCTTTTTTATTACGTCTGTGTATTCCAGGTACTCACGTCCCCCCGGAGTGGTACGATCGTTCTCTGTACAGAGCCGGGCCCACCACAGTGTTTCAGATGGGAGTGGTTCTGTTCGACACGCTCCACAGCCCTGCAACGTTCGATACGTACATGTTCTTTAGAAATATGCAGGGAATCGACGAGAAGCTCTCCATAAGTAAGAAAAACATACACAAACATGTCGGCAGACAGAGATGTGTTCTTTTGAGTTCACGTTCTGATGGAGCCGTCGCCCTCACCTTTCTTCTCCTTCTTTCTCTCCAGATTGCAAAGATTTCTTGAGGATGTGTTTGAATGAAGACCCGGATCAGCGTCTCACCCTGGAGCAGCTCAGGGATCACCCATTTCTCAGATAAACTAACACCACACACACACACACACACATATATATACATCTAAACAAAACTACACATGTATACATTTAAACACAACTACACACATATAAATATAAACACACCTACACACATATACATTTAAACACAACTACACACATATAAATATAAACACACATAAATATAAACACAACTACACACATATAAATATAAACACACCTACACACATACATATAAACACAACTACACACATACACATTTAAACACAACTACACACATATACATTTAATTAAACACAACTACACACATCCACATTTAATTAAACACAACTACACATATACACATTTAAACACAACTACACATACAAATTTAAACACAACTACACACATACAAATTTAATTAAACACAACTACACACATTCACATTTAATTAAACACAACTACACATATAAACACAACTACACACATTTAAACACAACTACACACATACACAACTACACACATCCACATTTAAACACAACTACACACATACACATTTAAACACAACTACACACACAAATTTAAACACAACTCCACACATCCACATTTAAACACAACTAGACATTTAAACACAACTACACACATACACAACTACACACATACATTTAAACATAACTACACGCATACAAATTTAAACACAACTACACACATACACATTTAAACACAACTACACACATACACATTTAAACACAACTACACACATACACATTTAAACACAACTACACACATACACATTTAAACACAACTACACACATACAAATTTAAACACAACTACACACATACATTTAAAAACAACTACACACACAAATTTAAACACAACTACACATATACAAATTTAAACACAACTACACACATACAAATTTAAACACAACTACACACGTACACATCTAAACACAACTACACACATACACATTTAAACACAACTACACACATACACATTTAAACACAACTACACACATACACATTTAAACACAACTACACAAACACATTTAAAATCTTTAAATAATAACACATTTAAATACATTAATCCCAAACTTTACCTCCAAATATTTTTAGCTGATTCTCTTAGACAGTAAGGAGAACGTGAGGAACTCCTGCTGGACAAAATCAAGGACCATCTCCAAGAGAAACAAGTAGGGGGGGGCGGCTGTGGCCGAGAGGGGGAGTGGGTCCTCTTCCAATTGGAAAATTGCCCGATTGATCCCCGACTCCTCTCGTCCGTGTCGAAGTGTCCTTGAGCAAGACACTGAACCCAAATGGCTCCCGAGGGCTGAGCCATCGGTTTTTGTATGAATGGAACATTTGTGATATATGTGAACATGTGATCTGATGGGCAGGTGGACCTTGTGTGGTTGCCCCGGTCATCAGTGAATGAATGAATGAAGGATGACATGTCGTGTAAAGCACCTTTAGTGGTCGCGATACAATGCAAGTCCATCTACCATTGTTTGATTAGTAATAAAATAATTAGCATTAAACTACAATGTTATTATCCAATTTCATCGAAATACTAATGCTGTTCTCTCTTTTACAGGAAGGAGGATGTGAGGAACTCCTGCTGGACAGATTCAAGGACTCAAGGTTTATTTAGTATCTACAACACAGGTTTTACAAATAGATAGATAAATGTTTTAATTGGACTCATTATGTTATATATGATGTAATAATCGTCCACTTTTCAGATCCTGTAACACGCCCAGCCGTACGAGGAGAGGGGATCTCTCTTTGAATTGCCTTTCCCGAGTTTTCTTCCCATTTTTTTTCTGGATTTTGGGGAGTTTTTTTCTCGTCTTCTTAGAGAGCTTGGGCCGGGTCAGGAGCTGCTGCTGATTTGGGCCGATAGAACCCAGCAAACATATAATGTAACATTTGATACTGAACATTCAAAATAAATTTGTATAAAATTGAAACCCAATGAATTCATCTTTTCTTTCGACCACAGAGAATCATCATACTGTTTTTATAATTATGTTTTGACTTTAATAAAGTTTTTAATCCTCTTCCAGGCTTTTTTTACTCCGATATTGTAAAACACAAATGCAAATAAATGATATGGAAAGCAAAGATCTTGAGTGAATTAGTTTTTATATATAAAAGAAAGTTTTGATTGCCTTTCATCTAACATTTTAGGCCTTATTTAAAGTGTTTACTCACTTCCTCTTTAAGAAAAGACATATTACCTTAAAATAATCACAGATGAAGGAGAAGAGGAACTTTCAAAGTAAAGAACACGGTGCTTATATGGGAAATCAAGATAAAAAATTAAGTCAGGCAATTAAAATCATAAAAAATGCACTTTAATGAAAAATACAATGTTACTATGACAACTTAAAAAACAATTGTGTACAATTGTGGGTATTTATTTTATACGTTTTACTCCCTGACTTGAAAGTCTTCCAGGCTCCTTCCTCACGAGATGTGAGGTCATTTTAAATAATCTATTTACAGCTTCAATAACTAAACAAAATGTTTGATGAATAAATCGGTGTAATATATGCTCGCGTTCCTCTAATTCCATGTGTTTTTATGTTCCATCTTTAATCCTTAATGTTGTTGTGTAAATGTAATTTGCCAGGCTGAACACCCACGTGCCGTCCTCTTTGTTTACCTTTTATTTTACATCTCCATGCTTCCACTGGTAACTACGTTTAACGTCACATTGCTATGAATTGTGGGTAATTTCCTTGAGCAAAGTCTGCATCTAATGCGGACCTACAGAAAGGGTTAATAAAGGTCTCAAAATGTCTGCCAGAGAGCCCTCAAACACTCAATGATTTGACAGTGGGACTGTAAGTTTAGCTAGCTAGCAGCTAATGCAAGATTCCCGGCCGCCATTTTAGTAGTAGGAGCGCAGAGCAGTAGCCTTGGCAACGAGACCTCAAGCGAGAGAGACCCCGTCGCTCATATTATAGTTTCTTTAGGGACTATTTAGTATTAAATATGATGTTACATATTACCCTCAAAAGAGTTTATGAGGAGGTTTAATTGTTAATTTTGTGCATTTGTGGTATTTTCAAACCGTTATTGGTGAATAAGCAAAACAATAATAATCTCTGTGTACAAGATGGAAGCAGATTCTATAGCGATTGTATACCTAAAGTCATATTTTTGTATTTTGCAGGTAACAAAAATATATATTTATTGTGTTCTAACAGTCTACTAGTTATCTTTAGCCCCACTGTCACCTAGCACTGTAGAATATGAGGAGGATTGAATATCGTGACTGGAGTTGAAGTGAGGAGGTGGGTTTGTGATTACAAGCTGTAGTGTTACGGACACTATCCACTTTGGTTTGTCTAACTTTCAAGCCGTTTTCATACTGCGGTCAAGTGAACCGTCATCCGCGGATCATGAACAGAACACCAGTGGAGATTTTAGTTAACCAGTGAAGGAAATTATTATTACTATTTCATAAAATGTACAAAATAATGTTTTTGACTTGTATCAAATTGGACAAATTATTGCCTAAATATAAGTATCTCATTTTGTTACTATAGGGACTGACGTTGAATCACTACACACAGGGGTTAGTGTGCCTTTTCAAACATTACGATGGAGCATTCATTTCGGATTTCGACTGCATTATTACGAAAAATTATCCATCTTCATTACGAAAATATAATTTGTCTGGCGACAGAAAAAGAGTAGAACTACGGTTCCTGTGAGTCGAACCGCCGATCATGTAAATATAAAATGCGTTATAATGGTTTACTAGGGTCCCTAATGTGTTTTCTTTTCATTTATTTTTTTACATTATAAGTTTTTATGGACTTTAGATAATTCTTCTATTGTCTGTGATGAGAGACCAGGCTGTGTTTTATGTCTGAAAACTGGCAGCGGACAGTATGAAACCCAACAAATTAAAGACACCTGGAGACATTACACCCCACTCACGTCAATAAGCCACTGGAGTTCTTTCAGAGGAAACTTTGTGCTTCCTAACACTAAAATGCCAGAAGTTTTTTATTGTCCAAAATTACACAAGCCTCCAAATAGTTAATTTATTTTTCTTTCATTAGAAACCGACTGTGGAACATTGGCCTATTGCCTATTGGCATATTTTGGCCATTTATTTAATAAAAACACTACTATTTTACAGCACACATTTATGATGAAGGTTTAATTGATGTTAAAGTTCTGCGTGTAAGTACACATCGGTAACTCCGGTTTTAAAGACAATATCGGTAATCAGAACAAATCTATTCAATAAATTGAGTGGTGAAAAGCAAAAACTGTTTCCGCCCGGTCTCGAACCGGGGACCTTTCGCGTGTGAGGCGAACGTGATAACCACTACACTACGGAAACTCTGTAGAGACAATTGGTTCAGGGACACTGCTGATATCTTGTACGGTTCCGTGTGTTTGTTGGCTGTTATCATATGACTATCGTTTTCAGTATTTTGTTTCGTGCACATTGACCCAATCGTAAACATGTCAACACGGTTTCCTCTTTCCTTTGAATGAAAATACCTTAAACTTGCTGAAGATAAGTCGGAGCATATCAACACCTTTTCCTTTCTAGTTTTATCGACCCATCGTAGTAAAATTCTTTTAATTATTATTTATTTATTTTTATTAAACCTCCATCTTAAATGTGTGCTGTGAAATAGAAGTAGTGTTTATTAAATTAAGAATGGCTGAAATACGACTGTAGCTAAATATCCACAATAAGTATTGATTAACTTACTCTGTTTTCGTTTTTGAAGCTTCGTAAACATGATCTCAGGCATGATAGCGAACTCTACGCCTGTTAGAAAGGTTCTTGAACGCACCTCCGCATGCAGTTTCCGTAGTGTAGTGGTTATCACGTTCGCCTAACACGCGAAAGGTCCCCGGTTCGAGACCGGGCGGAAACACTGTTTGCTTTTCGACAGAAGTCAAGATATAATAATAAATAGTACATACTAACGAGCCAAAATATAAATCAAACGTTCTCTGACACGTTTGAATTAGATTAAAGTTTAAAATTAGACATAATTGACTTGGCTTTTCCACAACTCTCTTGTTGACCAGGATTTTCTCCTCTTTGTGGAGCTGAATGGACTCTTGCGTAACATCACAAAGTCTTCACCACAGGCTCAGCATATTTCTGATAATTTCCTTAATTCTTATCAAATGTGTAAATACATAAAACTATATTTAAACGTAGTGAAAATACGACCAAAAGAAAATAAAGTTACTCCCCGTCGGGGAATCGAACCCCGGTCTTCCGCGTGACAGGCGGAGATACTGTCCACTATACTAACGAGGAAGGGCTGAAACCATAAGTGACCTGGTCTGAATGAATCAATGGGCAGACTTGCAGTGGTCTGTGGTGAAGTAGTTCCACGTGTGTTTTACGTTTTTACGTCTGAGAGCAAGGAAGCATCACAGAATCACGTGTTTCATTTCGGATCCTTCGATGAAACAAAAGGTCAAACTTATAAAACGTAAGTCATGTTGTCTGAGCTGTTTTCACAATAGTTAGCTTAAGTTATGTTATCTTTTGAGGCTTTGTAATGTGAGTTACTACCAGAGTTAATAATATTTTAAATAGGCTACAAAGCCTACTGCAGTGTGTGCTTAGTCTGACCTTTACTTGACAAACATCTCCGTGACTTTGTTGTAAAATACCTCCTTATAGTTTTAAAGTGTAGAAGAAGAGCAAGCATAAACCCGTGGGCTCTCTTACGCCCCCTTCAGTGAGGCAGAAGCACTGCTTGCCTCCCCTCGGTGCTTTTTCACTGGTTTTATGTTAATCAGCAAGACTGAATAGGCCCTACACATACCTGACACACACTATAATAAAACATATAATAAAAGTGTCTACAAATGTTACAATGGTGACAAACAATTCAACAAGTCAGCGAGTTTAATTATAAAAATGCTTGAAATTATTGGAATCATACAGAAATTACATTTATAGCACAGATCAGTAGAGAAATAGAATTGTTTATTTTATCATTATTTATTTTTTACTTTTAACTCATGATTACCTGCCTCCCCTGCAGCACTGAACATTTTCTCACTACAGAAAGAACGTGGTACGTTCAGGGACCAACCTGGAAACTTCAAAGACACATAGTGAGTTAATCAATAATCAATTATCATTGTAAATATTTTGCTAGTCGTATTTCGGGCAATTTTAATTTAATAATAACATTACTTCTATTTTACAGCACACATTTAAGATGGTTTAATTGCTGTTAAAACAACTGAATATTTAATTATGATTAAAAGGTGCAACAGACATTTCGATGTATTTATCTAATAAATGTTCACATGAATAACTTGATAAGGGAGAAGGAACGCTACCAGCAGGTGGACAGATATAAAGAACAAAAATCAATTCAAAACTGGTGATTTATATTTATTTAAATTAAATAGTTTTATTGTTGGGATTAAATGTCTTCATGTCAGCTTTCAGTTTATTTCATTTGCACAGTTTATAGTTTGATTTTGTTAGTACTCCAAATAAATGAAAAAAAACAGTAAATAATTTTACATTGTAAATTAAAGGTGTAACAGTTTGATTTACTTTGAATACAACAGGAATAAAACAATAACGCATCAGAATCTGTTTCCTTTCATTTATTCTTAAATATTTCTCAAACATAGAAACACTGTACACGTTCCTTAAAGGCAACAGGAAGTAAAACTCAAACCGCTACAGACCTGTAAATAAAACAAAAACAATATTGTACGATATTTCCAGTTATAATACAATTTATTTTCAGAGTTTTAGGGACTCAATATCAATAATAATTAACCATCACTGGGTTCCTCAGACCGGCTGATGATCCATTCGGTGGAAACTCGGATGCTGACGGCTGGTGAGGAGCGTCCATGTCTTCACACCACCTGGTGGATCGTCTGCTCTGCTGCTGCAGGGAACCTTCGGACCGGCACCGAGGTCGGATCACACCCGCTGAGTGGAGAGGAAGGTGGTGCTGTGGTCCGGCACCATGTCTTCATGCCACGATGAACGAGAACGGGATGATCCTGAGCTGAAGCTGCAGTCAGAGTGCGACCGGTCCCTTCATCCGATGTCTGAGGGTCTGTCTCAACGCTTCACTGCAGCTGGAGAGGAGAAGGCCGGCTACCAGTGGGTGGACAGGTAGGAAGAAGATATATTAAGACTGAATTTGTACTAAATAAATTGTGAGATGTTTTCAGCTGTGAATTTATTCTCCTTGTTTTAGGGACTCTGCTGTGCTGCCTTCAGGGTCCTGCACCCTGGAGCTCAGGAGCAGCTTTCATGGGCCTGCTGGAGGACCTCAGAGGCAACTTCTGGGAACCTGGCAAGCAGCAGCTCCTCAAGGACCAAGTTTAACAAAGACATTATCATGAAGTTAGACTTGTTCCACTGCATGTGGCGCTTCACCTGAGTGTTTGTCTCAGAGCATCACTCGCTCTGCAGCTCTTTCTGCCAGTTCCTCTCTGCAGCCTTCCTCGTTGTGGACCAGAGATCTCCAGAGGCTCAAAGAGGCGAACAGCTTCTGTGGTATCTCCTGCTGATCCCACCGAGCAGCACACGAGAGAGCTGCAGGACGAAGGTGCCACATCCCAGAGAGCTGCTGCAGAGGGTAGAAGACGTCCTGCATCACTTCTACCTCACAAACGATGTGCTCCTCTTCAAGTCCTCCATGTTGAAGATATGGAGGATTCAGCGTCTCCACATCTTGAGAGGCTGCCTGAGCGACCCTGAGGTGGGGAGGGAGACCCTCTATAGGTATGGTGGCACCTTGCAGCTCAATCACAACAAGGGGAGGGAGCTGCTGGACCTATTTGGATCCCTGTGAGAGTCACATTTCCAGGCCATGACAGGGGATGTGGAACCTCCAGAGGCTTGTTGACCTGAAGCTGCCAGCCGTGTTCGACCCCGTGTTGATAGCAGAGCTGAACATTTTGTCTGCGAAGGTGACGGCAAAGTAAACATATCCAGCTGTTCAGATCACCAACAGAGACACGGGGGGGAGAGATTTGGACTTCACTATGTGGAGCCGGGCGGTCATCCTGTTCCTCTGAACTGGGAGAAGCACAAGACACAGCCAAACATGGCAGCTGCTGTCGCCATGGAGACAGGTCATCATTCCCCTGCAGCTGTAGAGGCCACAGGCTGTCAGGTAATCCAGATGAATCACTCAATCATCAATAGTTATTATCAAATAGTCAATAATTGTTGTCATCTCCATGTGATGCTTTATTTCTAGAGACCAGTGGCTGTCAGGGAAGCTCCACTTGCAGCTGGTCCCATCTTTTCCTCCCAGCAGGGGTCTGAGGCCATCATCTGCCACAGGTAGACCAGAGACCCAGTCTTTGATGGATTCAGTTCTTTCAAATGACCCCCCTGTGGTTTCTATGAGGAACAGATGGATCACAGAGAAGAGGAAGTGACCATAAAACCACCAAACCCCAAATATACCCTCCTTTTCATTTTAGATTACGGCTAATTATTACTTACCATTAATTGACTGGTTTGTAAAAATAAATAGAAATGTCACAATGTCAGTCTACTCCGTCAACATTACTAATAAATTAATATTAAACCAGCACATTTTGTCGGAAAAATCACTTCAACCATCAAATTTTCTGTAAATCAATAAATTGACTATTTCCAGCTGTACTTGTATTTACTGTCGAGGAGATTAATTTATGACTAAACATATTGTATAAACTATGTTTTGTTTAAAAATCTAAAGTAACTAAAGCAGGAAAAGAAAAGACTGAAGTAAAGTACAAGTACCTCAGACTTGTACAGTATTTGAGTAAATGTACTGCGTTTGATGCAGACTGGTCTCCAGATGTGACGTTAAAAAGAAACTCCAGTCCAGAGAAGGTTTTAGACTCAGCAGCTGTTTGTCTCTGACTTGAGTCATGTTTCGTTTGCAGACTCAAATCCAACTCTTTCTCCTTTCATGTGAACTCCAAACCGCCTTTGAAGACTCTTGGAAAACGGGACGTTTCCATCAACGGCGACGTCGTCGGGACCCCCGACCCTTAGACACTTCCTGTCCGTTTCCTGAACTACGTCTCAGGAACCAGGATCCACAGAGAAACCCAGATAATTGTTTTGGCTAAGCAGCCGCAGACTTCATCTGCTGAGTCACTTCTTCTCCGTCTGTCAGGAAACACACGACATGTTCCAGTTAGTTAACTGAGCAGTTTATAATCCTACAACTCAGAAACAGAGCAGCAGCTCCCGATGCTTCATTTTAAAAATCACGTGTAATGAACATATTTGTTACGGCTGTGCTGACATTTTACTTATCTACATTTGGACTGTTTTTATTCAGTCACATAAAGTTCAGGCCACACTAATATTAGCATTACTTGTAGAATTAGATTGTGTAAAAAGATGGATGTAAACATTTACACAATTGCTTTAATCTGACGAAATATTAAAAAACTGTTTGCTGTCCTCAAAGAGAAGCAGTGACGACATTCATTAAAGAAAGTTAATTTAAGAAATAAATAAGACTTCAATTTATTCTGATGAATCGGTTTAATGAAAATTATTAAATTTTGTGCTATACAACAGCAAAAAAGACAAACGTGCGCGATTACGTACAAAGGCAATGCAAATTCGTGAAATCTGCGTAATTTACGTAAATTCAAATACTTATACTTTAATGATTAATGTCATAGCTTATACATTTTGTGGATCTTAACTTACAGTCAACGTTTCTGGTACACTTCACTTAAGATGCTCTATCTACAACAGAATTACAAAAAGAAGTTCGGGAAGAAAACACGCGGCCATCTTTGTTCGGAGGAGCGCTTGTTTTGAGACAAGGCCTGGGGGCCACGTGACGAAGCCGCGCCGCCGGTGGTCTAGTGATCGTACAGGTTGCGGTCCTCGTATCCACCCTGACCCCGGTTGTCTCTGTAGCCGCCGCCGCCGCTTCGGTACTGGTTCCCGGATGATTGGTAGCCACCGACACCTCCTCGGCCGCCATAGCCGCCGTAGCCGCTTTGGCCCCCGTAGCTGTTGTAGCCGCCGCCACCGCCGCCTCTCCCGCCATATCCTCCGCCTCCGCCTCCTCCCCCGCCTCGGCCGCCTTTTCCCGCCTCGTCCACGCGGATGGTACGGCCGTCCAGCTCCTTCCCGTCCATGGCCTCCTGCGCACGTCTGGCGTCTTCCACGTTTCTGTATTTCACGAAGCCGAAGCCGCGGGAGCTCCCGGTTTCTCTGTCTCGGATCACGTCCGCCTTCTCGATGGCGCCATATTCACCGAAGGCCGTGGCCAGACTGTCCTCGTCGGTGTCGAAGCTCAGTCCTCCGATGAACAGTTTCCCCTCGTCCGACATGGTGTGACTGTAACGAGCAGTAGCGCGAAAGAATCTGCGCTGCGGATTACGAAGTTATCCTGATGGGCTCATTGCGACCTTAAGAGCGCTTCTGGCTTCCGGCTTCCGGTTCCGAACGCTTCTGGCTTCCGGTTCCGCCCCCTTTGTGTTCAGAGAAAAGCTGGAGCGTTGTCGCCGTCCGTTGAACCAGATCTCTGATGGCACCTCATATTCATACAGAGACCGGACGTCATTGCTTGTATATGTACATCAGGGGTCACTAACAGGCGGTCCGGGTCCGGACCCAGACACCGTTGTCTCTGGACTCTGGACCGAAAACCAATAGATAATTGAGAATTATAAAATGTTCACGGATCACTCCTATTTAACCGGCGCAGCTTTTCTAGCCTTTACGGCACTCTTTGAGTGGTCCAGGAAACACACCGACCAATCACACGCGTTGTAGATCATCTCGAGTGATCCTTCTCGGCCAATCAAATATATGTGTTCCGATAAGCGTCGCCCTTGACTCGAGGGCCATATTTACACATGGGAGAGACAGGAGGAGAGATCCGATAGCTGGAAAAAGTCTGAGTCAGGTAACTTTTTTCACTTGGCGCTCCAAAGAGAGAAATGTGGACAGCTTCTTAACCAGGTCCTGTAACCAAGAGTGGACAGACTCTTTATGTTTATTATTCCCACAACCAGTTTATAACTAGTATGTCTCATGCGTTCAGAGACCGTGGAGACGTAAGTACGGCTAATTTTTCAAGTCCTTTAATGAACGGTTCTCAGTTGTATTTGTTTGTAAACTGTTTCGGTAGTTTACTTTAGTTTTGTTGTTTAGCATTGGTTTTAACTCGGTGTGTTGTTAGCGACGTGACGTTAGTACATTAAGGTTACGTATGTAACGTGATGTGTGTCTGTTGGTGTGTGTGTGTGTAAAGTTCTATGTCAGCCTTAACAGGAAGTTTTGCTGTGCATGGGAGATAATGAAGAAGACCATCAACTTCTTCCTAGGAAGGCATGCGGTGTCGTTCAGGAAGGGTCCATCGGGCCAGGACCCCTTTGATGAGGCCATGAGGATTAAAAAAGATCCATCGCTTCAGGACAAGTCTCTTGCTCAGAGACAGGATCTTGTGCGGACCAATGCTCTCAATTTGGTCCGTCAGCGGGGAGGAGATGAGGGAGTACCCGCTGCAGTTTGGTAAATACAAGGGGAAATTATTCAGATGGCTCCTAGAAAATGATATTGGCTACACCATCTAACTGATGAAAAAGGTAGAAGAAGAGGAGAGAGATCGGAAATTCAACCCCCAAGGAAACAGTAAGGACAGCCTGCTGTCGTTTCTGGACTATGCCAGGAGCTTCCGTGAAGTTGAGGACCTGAGGGAGTACCTATTCTCTTTCAAATGACCCCCCTATGACCCTTCATGTAGACTTCAGTTAGAACCAGCCGTGGACATAAAATACATAATAGAGACAATCGTCTTAATATATTGTTCATTAACAATATAATCATGACAATATAAAAACATATCACCATATAATTGTATTCTAAAAATAAGACACAATAATAAACATGTGCTTTATACATTTTATTTATTTACAGCACCGCTGCCCGTATCCTCCTCTCCTCGAGCCACTCGCACCGGATCCATTAAAACATGATGCATCGTCCAAGTCCTGGACCACGGCCGGTGGACAGGAGCCATGAGAGCTGCCATCTCTTCTGGTTCAGCACCACGGAGCGCCACGCATGCTGAAGCGGGGGGATGAGGACTACGCTGCCGTGGTCCAGAGGCCGTGCACCGACCCAAACAGTTTAATACACCCAACCACATCTCCAGATATGTGAAACATCTGGCCAAAATAAAAAAACACCAGCTCCTCTTCTCAACACCAGACTTTGCAGCGTCTCCATTCTTTGAGCTGGAGGCCGAGTCATTATTTAACTTGTATAAATATAATTAGTGCACGAGAATAAATATACATATGATTGGATAAATGCCTGTATTGTGGCTCAATTTGTGTTCATAGTTAATATCTACATTATTTAACTATTATTCATTTATTTTATTTATAATTTAGAGCTGCAAAAAACTATTTCCATTCTGGAATCAATAAATGTTTTAATCTCATTTTCATTTTAGATTAAAGCTGATTATTAATTATCATTGATTAGTTTGTAAATAGAAATGCCGTTACAATGTTAGTCTACTCAAAACCTTCAACATTACTAATAAATTAACATTACATCTGGAACCAGCACATTTGTCGGAAAAAAAAAATCACTTCAACCATCAAATTCTGTAAATCAAAAAATATTAATATTTCCAGTTGTACTTGTATTAACTGTTGAGATTAATTTATGACTAAACATAGTATATAAACTGTTTTGTTTAAAAATCTAAGTTTGTAAAGTAACTAAAGCACGAAAAGAAAAGACTCAAGTAACCTCAGACTTGTACAGTATTTGAGTAAATGTACTGCGTTTCATGCCGACTCATCTCCAGATGAGACATTAAAAAGAAACTCCAGTCCAGAGAAGGTTTTAGACTCAGCAGCTGTTTGTCTCTGACTCACGTTTCATCTGCAGACTCGGATCCAACTCTTCCTCCTGTCACGTGAACTCCAAACCACTTTTGAAGACTCCTGGAAAACGGGACGGTTTCTTCAACGGTGACGTCATCGTGACCCCCGACCCTCAGACACTTCTTGTTTGAGCGTCTTAGGAACCAGAGAAACCCAGATACTTCTTCGTCTGTCAGGAAACACACATGTTCCAGTTAATAACCCTACAACTCAGAAACAGGCAGCGCCTGATGGTTCATGTTAAATCACATGTATTGAACATATTTGTTCGAGCTGTGTTGACATTTTAATTATCTACATTTGCTCGCTGCAGTTTTTATTTTCATCCATTCATTGAGTTTAAATCCTGTATTTCTGCAGTCACAAGGTCAGGCCACTCAAATATTATGTTATTTGTAGAATTAGATTCAGAGTGTAAAGTCTAAAAGTTTTAGAAAAAATATGGATGTAAAACATTTACACAATTGCTTTATTCTGACGAAATATGAAAAAGGTTTGCTCTCCTCAAAGAGCTGCGGTGACGACTTGTATTCATTAAAGTTAATTTAAGATGAGAGAAAAATAATTTATTCTGATGAATCAGTTTTTATGAAAATTATGATTTTTATTACTCATATAACACCGTAAAAAAGACAAAAGTAAGTGATTACGTACAAAGGCAACGCAAATACGGGAAATCTGTCACAGTAGCTTATACATTACGTGGTTCTTAACTTAGTCAACGTTTCTGGTACACTTCACTTAAGATGCTCGAGCTACAACAGAATTACAAAACGAAGCTCGGCAAGAAAACACGCGGCCATCTTTGTTCGGAGGAGCGCTTGTTTCGAGACCCGGCCGAGGCCGATACGCCGGTGGTCTAGCTTTGGTACTGGTTGCGGTCCTCGTAGCCACCCTGACCCCGGTTGTCTCTGTAGCCACCACCGCCGCCGCTCCAGTACCCGGATGATTGGTAGCCACCGCCACCGCCGCCGCCGCCGTAGCCCCGGTCGTTGTTGTAGCCGCCGCCGCGGCCGCCGCCGCCTCTCCCGCCATAGCCTCCGCCATAGCCTCCGCCTCCTCCCCCGCCTCGGCCGCCTTGTCCCGCCTCGTTCACGCGGATGGTACGGCCGTCCAGGTCCTTTCCGTCCATGGCCTCCTGCGCATGTCTGGCGTCTTCCACGTTTCTGTATTTCACGAAGCCGAAGCCGCGGGAGTTCCCGGTTTCTCTGTCTCGGATCACGTCCGCCTTCTCGATGGCGCCATATTTACCAAAGGCCGCGGCCAGACTGTCGTCGTCGGTGTTGAAGCTCAGTCCTCCGACGAACAGTTTCCCCTCGTCCGACATGGTGTGACTGTAGCGAGCAGGAGAGCAAATAATCTGAGTTGCGGCTGCGGATTACGAAGTGATCCAGGTGGCCTCGTTGCGACTTTAAGAGCGCTTCTCGCTTCTGGTTCCGCCCCCTTTGTCTTCAGGGAAACGCTGCGGAAACACACCGACCAATCACACGCGTTGTAGATCATCTCACGTGATCCTAGTCGACCAATCACACGCGTTGTATATCATCTCACGTGATCCTACTCGGCCAATCAAATATGTGTGTTCCGATCAGCGTCGCCCTCGATTTGAGGGCCATATTCACACGGGAGAGAGACAGTAGAGAGAGTTAGTATGTAACGTGATGTGTTTCTGTTGTTGTGTGGGTGTGTAAAGTTATATGTCACTATTAACAGGAAGTTTTGCTGTGCACAGGAGATAATGAAGAAGACCATCAACTTCTTCCTAGGAAGGCAGGCGGTGTCGTTCAGGAAGGGTCCATCGGGCCAGGACCCCTTTGATGAGGCCATGAGGATTAAAAAAGATCCATCGCTTCAGGACAAGTCTCCTGCTCAGAGACAGGATTTTGTGAGGACCAATGCTCTCAATTTGGTCCGTCAGCGGGGAGGAGATGAGGGAGTACCCGCTTCAGGTTCAGTTGGCTCCTAGAAAATTATATTGGCTACACCATCTACCTGATGAAAAAGGTAGAAGAAGAGGAGAGAGATGGGAAATTCAACCCCCAAGGAAACAGTAAGGACAGCCTGCTGTCGTTTCTGGACTATGCCAGGAGCTTCCATGAAGTTGAGGACCTGAGGGAGTACCTATTCTCCAGGAAGCCTGCTTCACAAGTGGCATCAGAGGGTGACAATATTGTCGGCTTTGGAGCCAGGGCCAAGGACAACTGGGGGCAGATCTAGGAGAGCAGGGCTGATGGTTATGCCGCCTTCATTTTAGGAGTGAAGTGCATCAAGAACAGCGAGATGTGCAACCTGCAGCAGTACGTCCTCAAGCAGCAGAGGGCTAAGTCCTGTCCACCACCTGCAGCTACTTCAGCGCAGACATCTAGAACTCTAGGTCAGCTCACAAAAACATGCAAATACAGATTTTTGGTGAACATTTAATGTACCAAACACACCTAATTAATTAGTTAATGTTTCATCTCCTAGTAATGGAGGAGGATGAGGAGATGGAGATAGGGATGTTCTCCATCTAAATTTGACACTGAACTAACTAAGTGGATGTACTTTAACAAACAGAGCTTTTTTAAATTGTACTGTACATGTTAACAATCTCATTTCAACGTTGATGGTAAGTGTTTACCTTTTTTTGCATGCTTTTTTTTTAGGCTATCATTCCAGGATGTGGTTTGTGAAAAAAACTAGTTTATATACATACTGTAGGTTAACATGCCACATCTTTGATTGACAGGTTGTGTGCTTACTATACAGTATATTGATATCGTTTCTGTGCTTTACCTTACAATTAAAGTAACGTGTATTTTGAGTTTGCAGAACCAATAGGTAAAGACACACTGTGAAGCATAAACACACTTTCTGTGAGGAAAATGACACAGAGTTGTTTTTACTGCACACAGGACTAAGTCACCAGCTACAGCGACTGTTTCCAGACCTCCTGAGCCAGATGAGCCCCTTGTGGCTAATGCTTCAGTAAAAGGTTATTATATTAGTTTACTCCTCACGTTCAACCATCCTGAATGTCGTTCTAACTACGTGTCCTTTCTTTGTTCTTGTAATCCCACAGCGAAGGCTCTGCTGCCGGTCCCTCCTCAGCTGCTCGTCATCGCCCCACAGCTCGTGATAGAAGACCAGGAATCCAATGCGTTGAGGCAAAGTATGTAGTCCTCCTATAATAGCAGTGTATCTCCTTTTAAAATCTGATCTAAGTTATAGAGTGGATATGAATCATGTGTGAAGTAATGTCATGTATTGATAACATCTGCTGTTAACCATCTGTTTTCACATCTTTTGTTAGAACTTTTTTCCAAAGCACATGAAAAGCCAGTGTCCCACAGTTCTTCTTCAGGGCCTGGGATAACAGCAGCACCATTCCTTCCTGGGGGTAAATGTTCTTATTTTCTTAATTGCTATGAGAAAGGATAATTTAATGTGTATATCTCACTTGCCTTTTCTGATTTTATCTCACTCTCTGAGATTCATCATCTCAGAATATGGCCCCTGTGGAAACACAGAGAGACACTGTCCTGGATGAAGGTATGAAGTTGTGTGACATTGTTTTAACCATAGCAGTCGTTGAGGAGTTCTCTTTCCGTTTCTCTTATTGTACATGTACACACAGCCAAACATGGCAGCTGCTGTCACCATGGTTTCCCCTGCAGCTGTAGAGGCCACAGGCTGTCAGGTAATCCAGATGAATCACTCAGTCAATTATCAAGAATTATTATCAAATTGTCAATAAATATTGTCATTTCCATGCAATTCTTTATTTCAGGAGACCAGTGGCTGTCGGGGAAGCTCCACTTGCAGCTGGTCCCATCCCGTCCTCCCAGCAAAAATCTGACGCCAAGTTCCAGCCGCCCTTGATGCCATTGTCTGCCACAGGTAGACCAGAGACCCAGTCTTTGATGGATTCAGGTCTTTCAAATGACCCCCCTACGACCCCTCATGTAGACTTCACAGTTAGAACCAGCCGTGGACATAAAATACATAATATCGAGACAATCGTCTCCATATATTGTTCATTAACAATAAAATCATGACAATATAAAAACATATCACCATATAATTGTATTCTAACAATAAGACACAATAATAAACATGTGCTTTATACATTTTATTTATTAACAGCACCTCTGCCCGTATCCTCCTCTCCTCGAGCCACTCGCACCGGACCCATTAAAACATGATGCATCGTCCAAGTCCTGGACCACGGCCGGTGGACAGGAGCCATGAGAGCTGCCATCTCTTCTGGTTCAGCACCACGGAGCTCCACGCATGCTGAAGCGGGGGGATGAGGACTACGCTGCCGTGGTCCAGAGGGCGTGCACCGACCCACACAGTTTAATACACCCAACCACAGTCAGACAAAGGTCAGGCCACACAAATATTATGTTATTTGTAGAATTAGATTCAGTGTTAAGTCTAAAAGTTGTAGAAAAAAAGATGGATGTAAACATTTACACAATTGGTTTATTCTGACGAAATATAAAAACTGTTTGCTCTCCTCAACGAGCTGCAGTGACAACTTGTATTCATTAAAGAAAGTTAATTTAAGAAATAAAAAAAATAAAATAAAAAAAAACACTTTAAAAATGTATTCTGATGAATCGGTTTCATGACAATTATGATTACGTACAAAGGCAACGCAAATGCGTGAAATCTGCATAATTTACGTGAATTCACAAAGATTTTTACTAGAGCGGTAAACTTTTTTTTAATGATTCATTTCACAGTAGCTTATACATTTTGTGGATCTTAACTTACAGTGAACGTTTCTGGTACACTTCACTTAAGATGCTCGATCTACAACAGAATTACAAAAAGAAGCTCAGCAAGAAAACAGCGGCCAGCTTTGTTCGGAGGAGCGCTTGTTTTCGAGACGCGGCCTGGGGGCCACGTGACGACGCCGCACCGCCGGTGGTCTAGTTTTCGTACTGGTTGCGGTCCTCGTAGCCTCCCTGACCCCGGTTGTCTCCGCTTCCGCTACTGGTTCCCGGATGCTTGGTAGCCACCGCGGCCGTTGTCGAAGCTGCCTCTCCCGCCATATCCGCCATATCCTGCATATCCTCCGCCTCCCCCGCCTCGTATCGCCTCGTTCACGCGGATGGTATGGCCGTCCAGCTCCTTCCCGTTCATGGCATCCAGCGCACGTCTGGCGTTCTCCACGTTTTTGTATGTCACGAAGCCGAAGCCGCGGGAGTTCCCGGTTTCTCTGTCTCGGATCACCTCCGTCTTCTCGATGGCGCCATATGTACGGAAGGCCGCGACCAGACCGCTCTCGGTGGTGTTGAAGCTCAGTCCTCCGATGAACAGTTTCCCCTCGTCCGACATGGTGTGACTGTAGCGAGCAGGAGAGCAAATAATCTGAGTTACGAAATACGAAGTGATCCAGGTGGCCTCGTTGCGACTTTAAAAGCGCTTCAAGGTTCCGGTGCCGCCCCCTGTGTCTTCAGGGGAAATCCGTTTGAGGCGTTGAAATCACAGCTAAAGTCCTGCTTTAAAGCTTTTAAAACGCACATAACTAGCAGGTTAGTGTCGTGAACAGTGAAGGTTAAAGCGAATATTATCTTCAGCTGAATGTTGAACTCTTTCCGAACACACAGCCAGGATCAAACAGTAAATCTTTCTCTCAGTAACATGGGTCACATTTCATCCTCGTTTCAATCATCTTTGAAAAGTTAATCAATAATCAATTCTCCATGTGTATATTTAGCTACAGTTGTATTTAATAAAAACACTACTTCTATTTTACAGATAGCATTTAAAATGGAGGTTTAATTGCCGTAACAAACAGAATATGTAATTATTATTAAAAGGTGCAACACTGAGACATTTTGATGTATTTATCTAGATGTTCACATGAATAACTGTTGATAATAGAGAATGAAAGCTACCAGCAGGTGGACAGATAAAGAACAAGATTCAATTCAAAACTGGTGATTTTTATTTATTGACTTAAATTAAAGTTTTAGTGTTATTCATTTCTGTTATTTTTTCTTTTATTCTTTCATTTCTGCATTCATTTTTTTATTCCTGTATAAATTATTCATCTTATGTATGTATTTTATTATTTATTGATACTTTAAAGTCTGCATGTAGGTACACAACGGTAACTCTGGTTTTGAAGACGACCAATATTGGAAATCAATCCAATCTATTTAATAAATCACGTGGTGAAAAGATTTAACTTCCTTAACTTTTTCTATTCATTTCCTCTGGTAGTTGTGACGGCCCCAGCCTGTAACGCCGCTACTTGTCCCTGTGTCCCTGAATGTGCCACAGGAACGTGGGTGTGGCCAATCACAGGATGCCGAGCACCTGGTCCTGGAGCCGAGGGAATAAAAGCCCTACTCCTGGATTGCTCTGTCTCTCTCTACGGCTCATGACTTGGTTTGGTCTTCCTTGGTATCTGCTGACAACACCCCACACCTCATCATGCTCACGCATTCACATTTGCATTACTGATGTTACTGATTGACACACTCCACACTTATAGTGTTTTTATTCACTTGAGCATAATAAACACCTTTAATTTACTGTATCCGCTGTGTCCTTTGCGTATTTGTCATTGCCTCAGAGCCGGGTTGTGACATAGTTCTTATCGTTCCAACTGTCATATATGTTTGGCCACAAGTACAATTTGGGTGGTGCTGTTTGACCCCGTTTTCCCCTTTGAGTGACAGACTTCCATCAGCAGAAGAAGATGACAATGAACCGTTGAGCCAAAGTCTCGTTATCTTGCTGACGGTTCCTCAGTTAATTTCTTCTTTCAGACAAAAACAGTAAAGTATTTCCACTAATCCATTAAAGTCACTATGATAAACATAATTATTACATTCGAATTACTATAATTATTTTCCTAGAATAAATACAATTATTGCAGTGAGTAAATATTATTGCAGTAAATAAATATTTATTTATTCTTTGATGTGAAGATATTGTGTTTATGCATGCATGTTATAAAAATAAAGTATTATTATTATTGAGGTTAGATGTAGTTGTTTTGTGTTTTGCCCACCCACATTCTGTAGCTCATCATTTGAACCAGAACCAGCCTTCTGTTGATGAAAATGTCTTCTACACCTATCCACAGCTGATAACCACTACACTATTGAAACTGCGTGCGGAGACGCGATCAGGAACTTGTCTCACCACAGTAGAGTTCGTTATGGGGAGTAACTTTACTTTATTTTGTCGTATAAATATCGGTAATCGAACAAATCTATTCAATAAATCACGTGCTGAAAAGCGAATAATGTTTCCGCCCGGTCTCGAACCGGGGACCTTTCGCGTGTGAGGCGAACGTGATAACCACTACACTACGGAAACGCTGTGGAAGTGATGCATTCATTGATAATATCGATAACATCTTAGACTTTACGACGATTAGAAAGGTTCCTGAACGCAACTCTGCACGCAGTTTCCGTAGTGTAGTGGTTATCACGTTCGCCTAACACGCGAAAGGTCCCCGGTTCGAGACCGGGCGGAAACATTATTTCTATTAGACCAGGATTTTCTCCTCTTTGTGGAGCTGAATGGACTCTTGAGTAACGTCACAAAAAAAAGTGATATGGTCAATACACCAGTCAACATCTATCAAGCTAAACAGTCTTGTCCCATGACCTCAAAAACTGTCCAGTAAAAATAAATTGAATCTGACATGGAGTAGCATAAGTTAACTAGCTTGTGATCCCAAAACGATTTATTTTCGAACATCATCATCTAGATTTGTTTAAGCATTGTAGAATGGGGTTCAGAAAACGCTCAAACACTCACTTCTTTAACCAGGATAAACATGCAACATTAGGCGTTTCATAGATCTGTTTTTTTGTTATTTTTTATCAAACAACCGTGGTTAAATCTCAATAGTGATGCTGGGGACAGGAAAAGTCCTGGAAAACTGTGCCATGGTCTGGTTTAAACTCAGTTATGCAACATACTGCATGTGCAATTTGTTGGGCAACTGTGTATGTATTTTGTGCAAAGAGGCAACAGTCATATTAAAACCGTAGTGACTATTTAATAATTACTCCCCGTTAGGAAATCAACCCACTATTGAGGCAGGTTGATCCTCTGCAGGCTGAGATAAAACCGGTCTGTAACTCCAGCTTTATCTCCTTTCTGTCTTCACCACAGGCTCAGCAGATTTCTGATTATTTCCTTCATTCTTATCAAATGTGCAAATACATAAAACTACATTCAAACGTAGTGAAAATACGACCAAAAGAAAATAAAGTTACTCCCCGTCGGGGAATCGAACCCCGGTCTTCCGCGTGACAGGCGGAGATACTGTCCACTATACTAACGAGGAAGGACATGAAAACGGAACGTGACCTGTGAAGTAGTGTGAAGTACCTTTACGTGTTTTACGTTTTTACGTCTGAAAACCAGGAAGCATCACAGAATCACGTGTTTCATTTTGGATCCGTCGACGAAACAAAAGGTCAAACTTATCAAACGTAAGTCATGTTGTCTGAGCTGTTTTCACAATAGTTAGTTAGCTTCAGGTATGTTATCTTCTGAGGCTTCATAATGTGAGTTACTCCCACTGTTAATATCAGAGCTGAACATTTTAATCACTCACTACAAGAACGTGATACGTTCAGGGACCGATGGGGAAACTCGTCATTCAGCCTTTTAAACAGAGCGCAGACTCACAGTATGTCTGAGAGATTCAATTAAATTTTTTTTTGTACAGCCCAAAATCACAAATTACAAATTTACCTCAGAGGGCTTTACAATCTGTACACAACGACATCCTCTGTCCCAGAACCTCTCATCGACTCAGGAAAAACTCCCCCCCACCCAAAAAAAACCTTTCAACAGGGAGAAAAATGGAAGAACCTTCCATTTGCTCCTCCTCTGTTGCTCAGAGCAACAGAGGAGGATCCTTCTCCCAGGATGGACAGATTACAAAATAGATGTTGTGTATACAGAATGAACAGCATAATAGAGTTACAACACGTTCAATTCACATGACAGAAATGATTCATGTAATAGTAGCAGTAGGTGTCGGAGAGGACCACAGCACGACGCAGGACCAGGGTCCAGATTTAACCACGATCCAGAGAAACCTGTGAGGCGAGAAAGCACAAAGACTTCGGGGATGGAGCAGAGTTAGTAATGTGCATTGATAGAACATGAATTCATACAGAAGGAGAGAGAGAAAAGGATAGAGGAGCTCAGTTTATCCTACAATGTCCCCCAGAAGTCTAGGCCTATAGCAGCATATCAAGGGGCTGGAAAGAATGAACCAGGGCAAACCTGAGCCAGCCCTAACTATAAACCTGAGCCAGCACTAACTATAAGCGCTATCAAAGAGGAACGTCTTAAGTCTACTCTTAAATGTGGTCACTGTGTCTGCCCCCCGGACTGAAAGTGTAAACTGGTTCCATAGAAGAGGAGCTTGATAACTGAAGGCTCTGGCTCCCATCCTACTTTTTAAGACTCTAGGAACCACAAGCAGCCCCGCATTCAGTGAGCGCAGCTCTCTAGTGGGGTAATATGGTACGATGAGATCCTTAAGATATGATGGTGCCTCACCAATTAAGGCTTTGTAGGTGAGGAGAAGGATTTTAAATTTGATTCTGGATTTTACAGGGAGCCAGTGAAGAGAAGCTAATACAGGAGTAATATGATCTCGTCTTAGTTTTTGTTAGTACACGAGCTGCAGCATTCTGTATTAACTGGAGAGATTTGAGACTTATTAGAGCAGCCTGATAAGGAATTACAGTAGTCTAGTCTAGAAGTAACAAATGCGTGAACTAATTTTTCTGCATCACTTTGAGACAGGATGTGTCTAATTTTTGAAATGTTACGTAGGTGAAAAAAGGCAGTCCTTGAGATTTGTTTTACGTGAGAGTTAAAGGACAAGTCCTGATCAAAGACAACTCTGAGATTCTTTACGGTGGTGCTGGATGCCAGGGCAATGCCATCTAGAGAAACTATATCATTAGATAATTGATTTCGGAGGTGTTCTGGGCCTAGTAAAATAACTTCAGTTTTTGTCTGAGTTTACGTTACGGCTGTGCTGATATTTTAATTATTAATCTACATTTGAACGCTGCAGGTTTTATTTTTGTCCATTCATTACAAAGATGGATGTAAACATTTACATAATTGCTTTATTCTGACGAAATATAAAAACTATTTGCTCTCCTCAACGAGCTGCAGTGACGACTTGTATTCATTAAAGAAAGTTAATTTAAGATAAATAAAAAAATACTTTAAAAATGTATTCTGATGAATCGGTTTCATGACAATTATGATTACGTACAAAGGCAACGCAACCTCTGCATAATTTACGTGAATTCACAAAGATTTTTACTAGAGCGGTAAACTTTTTTTTAATGATTCATTTCACAGTAGCTTATACATTTTGTGGATCTTAACTTACAGTGAACGTTTCTGGTACACTTCACTTAAGATGCTCGATCTACAACAGAATTACAAAAAGAAGCTCAGCAAGAAAACAGCGGCCAGCTTTGTTCGGAGGAGCGCTTGTTTTCGAGACGCGGCCTGGGGGCCACGTGACGACGCCGCACCGCCGGTGGTCTAGTTTTCGTACTGGTTGCGGTCCTCGTAGCCTCCCTGACCCCGGTTGTCTCCGCTTCCGCTACTGGTTCCCGGATGCTTGGTAGCCACCGCGGCCGTTGTCGAAGCTGCCTCTCCCGCCATATCCGCCATATCCTGCATATCCTCCGCCTCCCCCGCCTCGTATCGCCTCGTTCACGCGGATGGTATGGCCGTCCAGCTCCTTCCCGTTCATGGCATCCAGCGCACGTCTGGCGTTCTCCACGTTTTTGTATGTCACGAAGCCGAAGCCGCGGGAGTTCCCGGTTTCTCTGTCTCGGATCACCTCCGTCTTCTCGATGGCGCCATATGTACGGAAGGCCGCGACCAGACCGCTCTCGGTGGTGTTGAAGCTCAGTCCTCCGATGAACAGTTTCCCCTCGTCCGACATGGTGTGACTGTAGCGAGCAGGAGAGCAAATAATCTGAGTTACGAAATACGAAGTGATCCAGGTGGCCTCGTTGCGACTTTAAAAGCGCTTCAAGGTTCCGGTGCCGCCCCCTGTGTCTTCAGGGGAAATCCGTTTGAGGCGTTGAAATCACAGCTAAAGTCCTGCTTTAAAGCTTTTAAAACGCACATAACTAGCAGGTTAGTGTCGTGAACAGTGAAGGTTAAAGCGAATATTATCTTCAGCTGAATGTTGAATTACTCTTTCCGAACACACAGCCAGGATCAAACAGTAAATCTTTCTCTCAGTAACATGGGTCACACTTCATCCTCGTTTCAATCATCTTTGAATGATTTGATTTTTATTTATTGACTTAAATTAAAGTTTTAGTGTTATTCATTTCTGTTATTTTTTCTTTTATTCTTTTATTTCTGCATTATTTTTTTTATTCCTGTATAAATTATTCATCTTATATATGTATTTTATTATTTATTGATACTTTAAAGTCTGCATGTAGGTACACAACGGTAACTCTGGTTTTGAAGACGACCAATATTGGAAATCAATCCAATCTATTTAATAAATCACGTGGTGAAAAGATTTAACTTCCTTAACTTTTTCTATTCATTTCCTCTGGTAGTTGTGACGGCCCCAGCCTGTAACGCCGCTACTTGTCCCTGTGTCCCTGAATGTGCCACAGGAACGTGGGTGTGGCCAATCACAGGATGCCGAGCACCTGGTCCTGGAGCCGAGGGAATAAAAGCCCTACTCCTGGATTGCTCTGTCTCTCTCTACGGCTCATGACTTGGTTTGGTCTTCCTTGGTTTCTGCTGACAACAACCCACACCTCATCATGCTCACGCATTCACATTTGCATTACTGATGTTACTGATTGACACACTCCGCACTTATAGTATTTTCTTCACTTGAGCATAATAAACACCTTTAATTTACTGTATCCGCTGCGTCCTTTGCGTATTTGTCATGGCCTCAGAGCCGGGTTGTGAGAAATTGGGGGCTCGTCCGTCTTTTTCCCGTTTTTTGCTTTGACGTCTAAGGTTTGGGAAGGTGGAGTTTTGTGCTGGTGGGCAGTTGGTATTTGGTTGTGTGATTTTTGGGGTTGTTTGTTTGCAGTGTTTGGGTCAACTAAACGGTAAAGAACTCTTTAGTGTTCGTCGTAAACTACATTTGTGGGCGTCGGAATGGAGAGTCCGCGTCTGCGTGAGGTTTGTTTGGGGTGCTTTCGGTGCGCTTCTTTGTTTACCTATGGCGACGGTGAACTTGGCTGCTTGTTTGAGGGAAAGGACAACGCTTTGGGATAGATCTGCTGGGTAAGTTCAATAAGTCTTGCATGGCATTGAGTTTGTGGTTGTTGTGGTTGTTGAACGTGGTTGAAGCTTGCTTGGGAGCATATCTGTGGTTTCAGGACTAAGAGGGTAAGAGGGGTGAGAACTAATGTTAAGCCTTCTGCTTTTGCTGCTCCGGTTAATGACTGCTGTGTTGCTCAGGCGCTTACGTCTCACTCTTGTAAGCTAGATGTGTTGGAAGCCTATGCTCCTTTCATTCGAGGTGGGTTTGTTTCACTTTTGGAAAGTGGGGTGAAAGTCCCGATAAAAATCTTGAAGGATACGGGTGCCTATGATTCGTTCATTGACTGTTTTACCTTTTGTCTGAGAATACTGACACTGGTGACTGTTCTCAGTCGTGGGCTGGGGTTGAAGATTCTCCCTGTTCCTTTGCACAAGATGTATCTTGGCTGTGAGCTGGTTACAGGTGAGGTAGCTGTTGGTGTGCGTCCAGCGTTGCCTATTGAAGGGGTACATTTCATTTTCGGCAACGGCTTGGCGGGTAGCAGAGTTTGGACCGACACTCCTCCCGCACCAGTGGTCACATGTTGTCCAATTATTTCTGTCTGACGAGAGCTCCAGAGTGCTGCCAGAGGTTTTTTCATCCTGCGTGTTTACACGTGCTATGGGCAGATCAGGTACTGACGTCTCTTCTGACGGTAACAATGTTGAGGTGTCTGGAGAGGTCCCATCTTTGTCTGAGTTTCCAGTGTTGCTGTCACATAGTGAGGTGGTACAGGAGCAACGTGTTGATTCTTCGTTGAAGGAAATGTTTGAGTGTGTTTTGCCGGCTTCAGAAATAAGTAGTGCCGCGAACGGCTACTTTTTGCGACATGAGGTGCTGTTCAGGAAATGGGTCCCATGGGTGAGGATTGTGTGAAGAAGGATGTTTTCCAGATGGTGGTGCCAACTAAGTTTCGTCCTCTGGTCTTGGAAGTGGCACATGACCAGAGTGGGCACTTTGGTGTCCAGAAAACATACCTAAACATCCTTAAACATTTCTTTTGGCCTCGTGTAAAAGGGGATGTGACGGCCTACATCAAAACTTGCCATGTATGCCAGCTAACAGGGAAACCAAATCAGAGGATCAAGCCTGCACCACTGCAGCCTATTCCAGCTGTGAGTGAACCGTTTACACACCTCATTGTCGACTGTGTGGGTCTGTTGCCATGTTCCAAATCTGGTTTTAAATATTTGCTGACAGTGATGTGTCAAACCACCAGGTACCCGGCTGCCTATCTGTTGAGGTCAATCACGACTAAGGCTGTGGTTAAGGCATTGTCACAATTCATTTCCATATTTGGAATTCCTAAGGTGGTCCAGAGTGACCAAGGGTCGAACTTCTCATCGCACATGTTTGGGCAGGTGTTGAAATTGTTGCGCATTACACAGACCCAATCGTCGGCTTATCATGCGCAAAGCCAAGGGGCCTTGGAAAGGTTCCACCAGACCCTTAAGTCTCTTCTACGGGCATATTGCACTGAGCTGGATAGAGACTGGGAAGAGGGGCTTCCATGGTTGATGTTGGCTGCAAGGGAGGCCGTACAGGTTTTAGCCCAAATGAGTTGGTCTTTGGACATTTTGTGCGTGGTCCCTTGGCAGTGCTGAAAGATGGCTGTGTTGATACTGAGTTGCCGGTGAGATTAGTGGACTACGTAAATGGTTTTAGACATCGTTTGTTAATAGCTGGGAGTATGGCACAGGAAAAGTTGTGAGTCTCAAGATAAGATGAAGAACTTGTATGACCGACGTGCGGAGCGGCAAGATTTCAGTCCGGGGGACCAGGTTTTGGCACTTATGCCTATAGTGGGTTCGCCATTTCAGGCCAAGTACACGGGTCCGTACACGGTCATTGAAAAAAGGTCTGAGTTGAATTATGTCATTGCAACACCAGAACGGAGGAAAGTCAAACGTCTTTGCCATGTAAACCTACTGAAACCATACTACGGGCATGTAGTGGATAGAGGGGCGTGTAGTGGATAGAGGCTTGTGTCAGGAATCGAAGGATGGTGTTCATCCAGCTCTTGCAGTGGCTTCTGAGATTTTGGTGCAGGAGGGAGATGGGGTGCTAGAGCCTGATGATAGTCTCCTGTATGGGTGTTTGAAAAATTCAGAAGTACTTGGTAGTTTGGATAAGTTGTTGGCTCATCTGCCGGAGTCAAAACGTGAGGAGCTGTCTGAGCTAGTACACAAATATCCATGTTTGTTTGGTGATACTCCGTCACAAACGGATTGGGCCGAGCATGATATTGATGTTGGAGACGCTCAGCCCATTAAGCAGCATTTCTACCGCATGGCACCAGTTAAACGCGAGTATTTGGATGCTGAGGTAGAGTACATGCTCCAGAACAACATCGCGGTACCGACGTCATCTAGTTGGGCTTCTCCGTGTATTTTGGTGCCCAAGCAGGATGGAACACCTAGATTCTGCACGGACATGAGAAAAGTTAATTCTGTGACAAAATCTGATTCTTTTCCTTTGCCGCGCATGGATGATGGTATAGATCAGGTAGGGTCTGCGGAGTTTGTTAGCAAATTTGATTTGCTGAAAGGGTATTGGCAAGTACCTTTATCCAAGCATGCACAGGAAATTTCTGCATTCATCACACCATCGGGTCTTTATTCTTATAAAGTGATGCCTTTTGGGTTGAAGAATGCCCCCGCAACATTTCGGCGTCTGATGAATCGTGTAGTATCCAGATTAAAAGGTTGTGCTGTTTATCTTGATGATTTGGTGATTTACAGCGATACTTGGCACTCGCATCTTCAGCGCATCCGCGCACTGTTTGAACGTTTGGCGGCGGCACGGCTCACCGTTAATTTGGCTAAGTGTGACTTTGCGAAGGCTACAGTGACGTACCTTGGTCGTGTGGTGGGACAGGGTCGTGTTGCCCCGGTTCAGGCCAAGGTCATGGCAATAGCCGGATATCCACAACCCACGACAAAGGAGTTGCAGAGGTTTTTGGGTTTAGTGGGCTACTACAGAAGTTTTTGTAAAAACTTCTCCACTATTGTGTTTCCCCTCACCGAACTGCTCAAGGCCAAGGCAAAATTTGTTTGATCGTCCGAATGTGAGGGAGCTTTTGATAATGTAAGATCTCTATTGTGCTCTGCTCCCGTGTTAGCTGCTCCTTGTTTTGATCGAGTGTTCATGCTCCAAGTGGATGCCAGCCAGGTGGGAGCAGGTGCCGTCTTGCTTCAGGGTGACGACCAGGAGCTGGTGAGGCCAGTCAGTTTCTTCTCAAAAGTTTAACAATTACCAGAAAAATTACTCAGTTATTGAGAAGGAGGCTCTGTCGCTCATTTGGGCCCTGCAACATTTCAATGTGTATGTAGGAACAGGAGGGTTGATTTCGGTGTACACGGATCATAATCCGCTGACCTTCTTACATTCCATCAGGTGCCCAAACCAGAGGTTGACAAGGTGGTCGTTCCTTCAGGAGTACAATCTTGATATTAGACATATTAGAGGGACAGACGTTATTGCTGACGCGTTATCACGCGCACCTCTGCATTGATTAGTCACATTGACTGTCGAACATTGTGCATGGCTGTATTGTTTTATTTACCTGTTCTTAATTTGTTTCTCAGGTAACGGCGTTGCTGGGGATGGGTTGAGGGGCTACAGGTATTATGTACGACAGCCAGATATGATTGTTGTTTTTTCCTGTTTGGGCCGTATACGTAGGGCTGCACCAGTAGGTTGGCGGTATGCCGGTGATCCCCTGGGACACCGACTTTAAGGGGGGGGATGTGACGGCCCCTGCCTGTAACGCCGTTACTTGTCCCTGAATGTGCCACAGGAACGTGGGTGTGGCCAATCACAGGATGCCGAGCACCTGGTCCTGGAGCCTAGGGAATAAAAGCCCTACTCCAGGATTGCTCTGTCTCTCTACGGCTCATGACTTGGTTTGGTCTTCCTTGGTTTCTGCTGACAACACCCCACACCTCATCATGCTCACGCATTCACATTTACATTACTGAGGTTACTGATTGACACACTCCACACTTATAGTATTTTTTTCACTTGAACATAATAAACACCTTTAATTTGCTGTGTCCTTTGCGTATTTGTCATGGCCTCAGACCCGGGTTGTGACATAGTTCTTATCGTTCCAACTGTCATATATGTATGGCCACAAGTACAATTTGGGTGGCGCTGTTTGACCCCGTTTTCCCTTTTGAGTGACAGACTTCCATCAGCAGCAGAAGATGACAATGAACTGTTGAGCCAAAGGCTCGTTATCTTGCTGATGGTTCCTCAGTTAATTTCTTCTTTCAGACAAAAACAGTAAAGTATTTCCACTAATCCATTAAAGTCACTATGATAAACATAATTATTACATTCGAATTACTATAATTATTTTCCTAGAATAAATACAATTATTGCAGTGAGTAAATATTATTGCAGTAAATAAATATTTATTTATTCTTTGATGTGAAGATATTGTGTTTTTGCATGCATGTTATAAAAATAAAGTATTATTATTATTGAGGTTAGATGTAGTTGTTTTGTGTTTTGCCCACCCACATTCTGTAGCTTATCATTTGAACCAGAACCAGCCTTCTGTTGATGAAAATGTCTTCTACACCTATCCACAGCTGATAACCACTACAGTATTGAAACTGCGTGCTGAGATGTGATCAGGAACTTGTCTCACTGCAGTAGAGTTCGTTATGGGGAGTAACTTTATTTTATTTTGTAGTATAAATACCGGTAATCGAACAAATCTATTCAATAAATCAAGTAGTGAAAAGCAAATAATGTTTCCGCCCGGTCTCGAACCGGGGACCTTTCGCGTGTGAGGCGAACGTGATAACCACTACACTACGGAAACGCTGTGGTAGTGGTACGTTCAGGGGCATTGATAATATCTTGTACCGCTGCGTATGTTTCCCGTTACTGGACTCTATCGTTTTCAGTATTTTTGTTTCATGCACATTGACCCAACGTCACTCCGCACGCAGTTTCCGTAGTGTAGTGGTTATCACGTTCGCCTAACACGCGAAAGGTCCCCGGTTCGAGACCGGGCGGAAACATTATTTCTATTAGACCAGGATTTTCTCCTCTTTGTGGAGCTGAATGGACTCTTGAGTAACATCACAAAAAAAATGATATGGTCAATACACCAGTCAACATCTATCAAGCTAAACAGTCTTGTCCTCATGACCTCAAAAACTGTCCAGTAAAAATACATTGAATCTGACATGGAGTAGCATAAGTTAACTAGCTTGTGATCCCAAAACGATTTATTTTCCAACATCATCATCTAAATTTGTTTAAGCATTGTAGAATGGGGTTCAGAAAACGCTCAAACACTCACTTCTTTAACCAGGATAAACATGCAACATTAGGTGTTTCATAGATCTGTTTTTTTGTTATTTTTTATCAAACAGCTGTGGTTAAATCTCAATAGTGATGCTGGGGACAGGAAAAGTCCTGGAAAACTGTGCCATGGTCCGGTTTAAACTCAGTTATGCAACATACTGCATGTGCAATTTGTTGGGCAACTGTGTATGTATTTTGTGCATAGAGGCAACAGTCATATTAAAACCGTAGTGACTATTTAATAATTACTCCCCGTTGGGAAATCAACCCACTATTGAGGCAGGTTGATCCTCTGCAGGCTGAGATAAAACCGGTCTGTAACTCCAGCTTTATCTCCTGACTGTCTTCACCACAGGCTCAGCAGATTTCTGATTATTTCCTTCATTCTTATCAAATGTGCAAATACATAAAACTACATTCAAACGTAGTGAAAATACGACCAAAAGAAAATAAAGTTACTCCCCGTCGGGGAATCGAACCCCGGTCTTCCGCGTGACAGGCGGAGATACTGTCCACTATACTAACGAGGAAGGACATGAAAGTGGAACGTGATTTCGTATTAAGTGGTTATATTTGTCATATTGAGACGTGTCTTATTGACAGCACTGTCAGATAGACATCTAGTGTAGAAACTTTTGCCTAACGGTGTACACTCCGGTAGTATAAACTCGAAAGTTATGAGGTAATGGTCTGATAAAAGAGGGTTCTATGGAAAAACTATTAGATGTTCTATTTTAATGCTATATGCAAGAACAAGGTTGAGGGTGTGGTTAAAACAGTGAGTGGGTTTCTGTACACTCTGACAGAAGCCGATTGAATCTAATAATGAGATAAATGCAGTACTAAGGCTATCATTATCAACATCCACATGAATATTAAACTCACCTACAATAATAACTTTATCTGTTTTAAGAACTAAACTTGATAAAAAAAACTCTGAAAATTCAGATAGAAATTCAGAATACGGACCTGGGGCCCGGTACAATATAACAAATATAATTGGCTGTATTGTTTTCCAGGTTGGATGTGAAAGACTAAGAACAAGGCTTTCAAATGAGTTATAGTTTAATTTAGGTTCAGGGTTTATTCGTAGGCTTGAGTCAAAGATGGCTGCTACTCCACCTCCTCAGCCGGTGCCTCGAGGAATGTGAGCATTAATGTGACTTGGAGGAGTTGATTCATTTAGGCTGACATATTTTTCATGACACAGCCAGGTTTCAGTAAGACAGAATAGATCAATGTGATTGTCTGATATTAACTAATTTACTAATACAGCTTCAGATGACAAAGACCTGATATTTAAGAGTCCACGTTTAATTATCCTATTTTGTTGCACTGTTGCGTTGGTGGTGTTAACTTTTATGAGGTTATTTTGTACAACTCCTCTTCTGGTTACTTTTGATTTAATTAATTTAAGTGGCCGTGGGGCAGATACAGTCCCTATATAAATAGTTTTGAGTGGGTAACTGCTCTAATGAAAGTGCAGAGAAAGGTGTAAAACTACAACCCTGCTTCTGCTTCCTGGTCTGAACTCTGAGTTGTCATGGATTAGGTCCCCAAACAAAATTGGTCAGATTTGCAGAAATTAGTGACCTCCGAGTGTCGGATTCGGGAGTCATTACCTCCGACGTGTATTACAATCTTACTGTATTTACGTGTATCCTTAGCAAGCAGTTATAAATAGGACTCAACGTCGCCCGCTCTGGCCCCCGGGATGCATGTGACTGTGGTCCCTGGCTTCGCTATCTTCACGTTTCTGACTATGGAGCTACCTGTAACCAGAGTCGGTTCCTCAGCGGGTGTCTCGCCGAGTGGGGCGAACCGGTTAGAAACGTGAAGAGGTTGGTGGTGCACCGTGTGCTTCTGCTTTGACTTCTGCTTCCTTCGGACAGTTACCCAGCCTCCCTGCTGCTCGGGGGCTGCCGGGGAACAGCTAGCTGAAGCTACGGCTAGATGGTCCGCACCGACTATGGGGGGAGGGGGCTAACTACTGAAGCTAGCTAACTACTGTAGCTAGCTTACTACTGAAGCTAGATAACTACTGAAGCTAGCTAACTACTGTAGATAGCTTACTACTGAAGCTAGATAACTACTGTAGCGAGCTTACTACTGTAGCTAGATAACTACTGAAGCTAGCTAACTACTGTAGCTAGCTTACAACTGAAGCTAGCTAACAACTGAAGCTAGCTACTGAGCTTCCATGGAGCGGAGCCGTGCCTCTAACTCACTGAGCCTCGCCTCCACCCTAGCAAACAAACTACTTATTACATGTACCGTTATCATTAAGGGAGGCAGAGGATTAAACTAACGTTACACTTATTACATGTACCGTTATCATTAAGGGAGGCAGGGGATTAAACTGACGGTACACTTATTACATGTACCGTTATCATTAAGGGAGGCAGAGGAATGGCTAAGCATGTGACACACTGAGCAAGGGGGAGAGGAAGAGAGAGAGGGAGGGGGAAGCCATCGCTAGCTGCTAAGCTACAGTACGGTGGCTACCGTTAGAGAAACCAAAGTGTAAATAAAACTAAGATTTAAGCGAGAAGCCGCTACAAGAAGGAGGGAGATATTAATGTTTAAGATGTACAGCATGTAATTAGCCGCTTGTACTGAAGAATATCACACAATTAACTCGGTTTAGCTGGAGCTGTGAAAGTAAGCTAACGGACACGCTGGCAACCGGAAGTGAGGCAATATGCTTAACGTAGGACACGGTGATACTCGTGGAGATTCAAATGTCCGCTTCAGGACCACACAGTAAACACTTCTTTTATCAACATGGGCCGCACTGGATCCTCATCGGAAACATTATGATTTCATTCAGTAAATATTTGATTGAAGAATAAGTGAACAAAACTATAAATCTGCTCAGCGACTTGAGGCATGACGGCTCAAAGCGTCACTAAAAAACTGAATAATTATGATTAAAAGGTGCAACTCTGAGACATTTTGATGTATTTATCGAATAAATGTTCACATGAATAACTTGTTAATGGAGAAGGAAAGCTACCAGCAGGTGGACAGATATAAAGAACAAGATTCAATTCAAAACTGGTGATTTATATTTATTTAAATTAAATCGTTTTATTGTTGGGAATAAAAAACTAAAAGCTGTCTTCGTGTCAGCTGTTTATTTCATTTGCACAGTTTAGTTTATTGTTTTTGTTAGTTGCCTAAATAAAAATAAAAAACACAGTAAATAGTTTTACATTGTAAATTAAAGTTGTAACAGTTTGATTTACTTTTAATACAACAGGAATAAAACAATAATGCATCAGAATCTGTTTTTCATTTATTCTAAGGTAGCATTTCGTTCACTGGCCTCTTTGGTTCAACTATTTACATGACAAACATTAATAGTTTAAATATTTCTCAAACATAGAAACACTGAACACAAAAAGCAAAAAAATATTGTAAGACATTTCCGGCTGTAATGAAATTTCTATTTCTGAGTTTTAGGGACTTATATATTAATAAATAAATATAGAGACAGTATGCAGGACGATCCAGTCTTCCCAGTTTCCTTCATACCAGCATGTCAAAGCTAAACCAGAGATGTGAATAAATATCATGATGATCATATTCATAAATTCTTCAATAACAATAATTAACCATCACTGGGCTCCTCAGACCGGCTGATGATCCATTCGGTGGAAACTTGGATGCTGACGGCTGGTGAGGAGCGTCCATGTCTTCACACCACCTGGTGGATCGTCTGCTCTGCTGCTGCAGGGAACCTTCGGACCGGCACCGAGGTCGGATCACACCCGCTGAGTGGAGAGGAAGGTGGTGCTGTGGTCCGGCACCATGTCTTCATGCCACGATGAACGAGAACGGGATGATCCTGAGCTGAAGCTGCAGTCAGAGTGGGACCGGTCCCTTCATCCGATGTCTGAGGGTCTGTCTCAACGCTACACTGCAGCTGGAGAGGAGAAGGCCGGCTACCAGTGGGTGGACAGGTAGGAAGAACAAGTTACAATTGAAAACGTCACTTTTAGTTTTGGACGTTCTATAGTTTTGTTTATTGTCTTTTTTTATTTTATTTTTATAACCTGAGGCTCCTCCCCAGGAGGAGTCACTGAGCCGGGTTACAGTGGAGAAGATCGTGACCGAGATCCTGGAGAAGCAGCAGCAGCAGAAGAAGAAGAGGAGAAGGAACTGTTTAACCTGCGTTCAGCCAAAGTCTCGTTATCTTGCTGACGGTTCCTCGGTTCATTTCTTCTTTCAGACTAAAACAGTAAAGTATTTTTACGTCTCCACCAAGGCCTCAAAGACCCCACACGACTTTGAGTCGTGTGGGGTCTCCATCCTTTGAGCTGGAGGCCGAGTCATTATTTAACTTGTATAAATATAATTAGTGCACAAGAATAAATATACGTATGATTGGATAAATGTCTGTGTTGTGGCTCAATTTGTGTTTATAGTTAATATCTAGTTTGTTTTATTTAACCATTATTTATTTATATCATTTATAATTTAGAGCTGCAACAACTGTATTTCCTTTCTGGAATCAATGTTTCATTCTCATTTTCATTTTAGATTAAAGCTGATTATTAATTATCATTGATTAGTTTGTAAATAGAAATGCTGTCACAATGTTCATCTACTCAAAACCTTCAATACTATTACTAATAAATTAACATTAATATTATTACATCTGGAAACAGATCGGAAAAATCACTTCAACCATCAGATTTTCTGTAAATCAATAAATTGACTAATATTTCCAGCTGTACTTGTATTAACTGTTGAGATTAATTCATGACTAAACATATTGTATAAGCTATGTTTAAAAATCTAAGTTTGTAAAATAACTAAAGCATGAAAAGACTCAAGTACAAGTACCTCAGACTTCTACAGTATTTGACTAAATGTAATGCGTTTGATGCCGACTCGTCTCCAGATGAAACGTTAAAAAGAAACTCCAGTGCAGAGAAGGTTTTAGATTCAGCAGCTGTTTGTCTGACTCGAGTCACGTTTTGTCTGCACTCAGATCAAACTCTTTGTGAACTCCAAACTGCTTTTGAAACGACTCTTGGAAACAGGACGTTTTCATCAACGGTGACGTCATCGTACCCCTAACCCTCAGACACTTCCTGTGAGCGTCTCAACCAGGAGCCACAGAAAAAAAACCCAGATACTTCATTTGAGGTTCCTGACTCACTTCTTCTACGTCTGTCAGGAAACACACGACATGTTCCAGTTAACTGAGGAGTTTATAAGCCTACAACTCAAACAGAGCAACTTGTGGCGCTTCATTTTAAATCACATTCACGCTGCAGTTTTTATTTTTGTCCAGTCATTGCATTTAAAGCCTGTATTTCTGCAGTTAAATAAAGATCAGGCCACACTAATGTTATTTGTAGAATTAGATGAGTGTAAAGTCCAAAAGTTGTGGCAAAAAAATGTATCTAAACATTTACACAATTGCTTTATTCTGACGAAATATAAAAACGGTTTGCGCTCAGAGCTGCAGTGACGACTTATTCAATAAAGTTAATTTAAGATAAATAAAATTTTAAAAGTCACATGTAAACATGTTACAGATGTGCTGACATTTATCTACATTTGAACACTGCAGTTTTTTTTGTCCATTTGCGTTTAAATCCTGTATTTATGCAGTCACAAATATCAGGCCACTAATAGTAGCATTAAATTTGTAGAATTAGATTGAGTGTAAAGTCCAAACGTTATAGAAAAACGATGGCTGTAAACATTTACTTTAATCTGACGAAATATAAAACACGGTTTGCTGTCCTCACAAAGGGAAGCAAAGAAAGTTAATTTAAGGTAAATAAAAAAAGACTTCAATTTATTCTGATGAATCAGGTTTAATGAAAATTATGACTGTTTTGTACTCATACAACACTGCAAAAAAGTGCGCGATTACGTACAAAGTCATCGCAAATACGTGAAATTGCATAATTTACGTAAATTCTCAAATATGTATACTTCAACGGGAAACTTTTGTACTTTTTTTTAATGATTCATGTCACAGTAGTGTATACATTTCGTGGTTCTTAACTTTTAGTCAACGTTTCTGGTACACTTCACTTAAGATGCTCGAGCTACAACATAATCAAAAAACGAAGCTCAGCAAGAAAACACGTGGACATCTTTGTTCGGAGGAGCGCTTGTTTCGAGACGCACCCGGAGGGGCCACGTGACGACGCCGCACCACCGTGGTCTAGTGATCGTACTGGTTGCGGTCCTCGTATCCTCCCTGACCCCGGTTGTCTCTGTAGCCGCCGCCGCCGCCTCCGCCGCTCCGGTACCCGGATGATTGGTAGCCGCCGCCGCCGCCACCTCCTCGGCCGCCGTAGCCGCCTCCTCCTCGGCCCCCGTAGCTCCGGTCGCTGTTGTAACCGCCGCCGCCGCCGCCGCCGCCGCTTCTCCCGCCATATCCTCCGCCTCCTCCCCCGCCTCGGCCGCCTTGTCCGGCCTCGTTCACGCGGATGGTACGGCCGTCCAGGTCCTTCCCGTCCATGTCCTCCTGCGCTTCTTTGGCGTCTTCCACGTTTCTGTATTTCACGAAGCCGAAGCCGCGGGAGTTACCCGTTTCTCTGTCTCGGATCACGTCCGCCTTCTCGATGGCGCCATATTTACCGAAGGCCGCGGCCAGACCGTCGTCGTCGGTGTTGAAGCTCAATCCTCCGATGAACAGTTTCCCCTCGTCAGACATGATGTGACTGTAGCGAGCAGGAGAGCGAAAAAATCTGGGCTGCGGCTGCGGATGACGAAGTGATCCAGATGGCCTCGTTGCGAGCTTAAGAGCGCTTCTGGCTTCCGGCTTCCGGTTGCGAGCGATTCTGGCTTCCGGTTCTGCCCCCTTTGTCTTCAGGGAAAAGCTGGAGCAACGTGTTTTCACCATCTTTTGTACCAGATCTCTGATGGTACCTCATATTTATATAGAAACCGGACGTCACCACGTGTACATGTATATGATTAAACACAAAGTACCTCCAGTACAAACAATAACTGATGTATTTACGTCAAGATAACACATAACACTGTGACTGTTGACGGAGCCACTACAATGAGAGCCTCGCACTCAGCGTAACGGACTCCATTAAGAAAACAAGCCTTTTAAAAGTTGTTTGCTTATCGTCTCGCGGAGAAAACTGACAAATTAATGCAGACGTCTTACAATCAGCGTAATTATGTTGTTACTTCAGGATGTTTTTTATCCGTTTGAGGCGTTTACATTACAGCTGAAGTCCAGCTTTGAAGTTTATAAAACACATGTACACGCCCCCTTGAGGCTGCGTTCAGGGACGCGTCGAGAATTCCGACTTTGCAGACTTATAGTTTGTATAAAAGTGAAAAACAGCTTCAGGATCAAACAGTAAATCATTCTCTCAGTAACAAGCACACATATAAGATGGAGGTTTAATTGTTGTTAACAAACTGAATATGTAATTATTATTAAAAGGTGCAACACTGAGCCATTTTTATGTATTTATCTAATAGATGTTTACATGAATAACTGTTGATAATAGAGAAGGAAAGTTACCACCAGGTGGACAGATAAAGAACAAGATTCAATTCAAAACTGGTGATTTTTATTTATTGACTTAAATTAAAGTTTTAGTGTTATTAAGTTTTGTTATTTTTTCTTTTATTCTTTTATTTATGCATTCATTTATTTATTCCTGTATACATTATTCATTTTATATATGTATTTGATTATTTATTGGTACTTTAAAGTCTGCATGTAAGTACACAACGGTAACTCTGGTTTTGAAGACGATCAATATCGGAAATCAGCAGCAGAAGATGACAATGAACTGTTGAGCCAAAGTCTCAACCTCAGTTAATTTCTTCTTTCAGACAAAAACAGTAAAGTATTTCCACAGCTCCACCAAGGTCACTAAGATAAACATAATTATTACATTAGAATTACTATAATTATTTTCCTAGAATAAATACAATTATTGAAGGGAATACATATAATTATTGCGGTAAATAAATATAATTATTGCAGTAAATAAATATTATTTATTTATTCTTCGAATAATGAAATTCTCTTCCACATTTTGTAGCTCATCATTTAAACCAGAAACTGAACCTTCAGTTTTTTATTTTATTTTGTCGTATAAATATCGGTAATTGAACAAATCTATTCAATAAATTACATTACAAAAGCAAATAATGTTTCCGCCCGGTCTCGAACCGGGGACCTTTCGCGTGTGAGGCGAACGTGATAACCACTACACTACGGAAACGATGATGGTAAGGATGCGTTCAGGGACAGCTATAATATTCTCTACCGCTTCGAGACCGGGCGGAAACATTATTTCTATTAGACATAAATAAAGATTTAATAATAATACAAACTGACAGGTTTGAATTAGATTAAGGTTTTAAAATTAGACATAATTGACTCAGCTTTTCCACAACTCTCTTGTTGACCAGTTTTGTCTCCTCTTTGTGGAGCTGAATGGACTCTTGAATAACATCACAAAAAAGTGATATGGTCAATACACCAGTCAACAGCTATCAAGCTAAACAGTCTTGTCCCTTGAAAAATCAGCAGACCAACAAATATCCACGTAAACACATGAACGCAGACTCACACAATATTATTTTATGACATAAATACAGCAAGACTTAACTTCCTTAACTTTTACTATTAATTTTCTATGGTAGTTCATATCGTTCCAAGTGTCATATTTCTTTGGCCACAAGTGCGATTTTGGTGGCGCTGTTTCTTATCTTAATGAACCTGTAAAAGTATGGTTAAAGGTATTATTGTAATAAGATGCTAATGTTAGCTGAAATGGAAATGTGAGCTATATCGCAATGCTGTAAGGTTATGCTAGTGCTAGATTTCAGCATTTTAAATGTGCCTTTTAAGAAGGAGAAAATGTTGTGATTAATGTCCATATGTATAGCTGAATGTCATCTAATTAATGTTTAAACTCGTAAAAATAAGGCTAACGGTTGAACATGAATAAAGGCCTCTGGAAACAACAATACGCTTAACCATTGTCCGGCTGGGTTCCGCTACACTGACTTTGCCTTTAATTTTCTCAGATTCTGTACAGTAAAATCTCATGAAATGTGCCATGGACATAATAGGAGTCCTCATGAAGAACAATCCGGTGAAATTTTAATATAACCTCTCAAGGAATTCCTGTAATCAAAGTACAAATATGGGTAAATTGTGAATATGAATGCCATTTAGAGCTGATTTTGCCTTTAATTTTCTCAAAAACTGTCCAGTAAAAATACATTGAATCTGACATGGAGTAGCATAAGTTAACTAGCTTGTGATCCCAAAACGATTTATTTTCCAACATCATCATCTACATTTGTTTAAGCATTGTTGAATGGGGTTCAGAAAACGTTCAAACACTCACTTCTTTAACCAGGATAAACATGCAACATTAGATGTCCTCTGTTTTTTTTTTAAAATCTTTATTAAACAGCCGTGGTTAAATCTCAATAGTGATGCTGGGGACAGGAAAAGCAAGATAGTCCTGGAAAACGGTGCCAAGGTCCGGTTTAAACTCAGTTACGCAACATACTGCATGTGCAATTTGTTGGGCAACTGTGTATGTATTTTGCGCAAAGAGGCAACAGTCATATTAAAACCGTAGTGACTATTTAATAATTACTCCCCGTTGGGAAATCAACCCACTATTGAGGCAGGTTGATCCTCTGCAGGCTAAGATCAAACAGGTCTGTAACTCCAGCTTTATCTCCTGTCAGTCTTCACCACAGGCTCAGCAGATTTCTGATTATTTCCTTCATTCTTATCAAATGTGCAAATACATAAAACTACATTCAAACGTAGTGAAAATACGACCAAAAGAAAATAAAGTTACTCCCCGTCGGGGAATCGAACCCCGGTCTTCCGCGTGACAGGCGGAGATACTGTCCACTATACTAACGAGGAAGGACACGGATGAGGCACGTGACGACATGTAGTGGTTTGAGTGTGTGAAGTACCTTCACGTGTCTTTTACGTTTTTACGTCTGAAAACCAGGAAGCATCACAGAATCACGTGTTTCATTTTGGATCCGTCGATGAAACAAAAGGTCAAACTTATCAAACGTAAGTCATGTTGTCTGAGCTGTTTTCACAATAGTTAGTTAGCTTCAGGTATGTTATCTTCCGAGGCTTCAAAATGTGAGTTACTCCCACTGTTAATATCAGAGCTGAACATTTTAATCACTCACTACAAGAACGTGATACGTTCAGGGACCGATGGGGAAACTCGTCATTCAGCCTTTTAACGCAGACTCACAGTATGTATGAGAGATTCAAATGTCCGCTTCAGGACCACACAGTAAACACTTCTTTTATCAACATGGGCCGCACTGGATCCTCATCGGAAACATTATGATTTCATTCAGTAAATATTTGATTGAAGAATAAGTAAACAAAACTATAAATCTGCTCAGTGACCGGAGGCCTGATGGCACACACCTGTCACTCAAAGCGGCCACGCCCTCAATTATGCCTAATTTGAAACCTTAATCTAATTTAAACCTTTCAATTAGAGAATTTTAGCTCGTTGGTTTTTAGGAAGCTTTTTAGGAAGCTTTAAAGACACACAAAGTAAGTTAATATATTGTTATTGTGGATATTTAGCTACAGTCGTATTTCAGGCATTTTTTATTTCATAAAAACACTACTTCCATTTTACAGCACACATATAAGATGGAGGTTTAATTGCTGTTAAAAAACTGAATATTTAATTATGATTATAAGGTGCAACACTGAGACATTTTGATGTATTTATCGAATAAATGTTCACATGAATAACTGTTAATGGGGAAGGAAAGCTACCAGCAGGTGGACAGCTATAAAGAACAAGATTCAATTCAAAACTGGTGATTTATATTTATTTAAATTAAATAGTTTTATTGTTGGGAATAAAAAACTAAAAGCTGTCTTCATGTCAGCTTTTTATTTCATTTGCACGGTTTAGTTTAATGTTTTTGTTAGTTGCCCAAATAAAAATAAAAACACAGTAAATAATGTTACATTGTAAATTAAAGTTGTAACAGTTTGATTTACTTTGAATACAACAGGAATAAAACAATAACGCATCAGAATCTGTTTCCTTTCATTTATTCTCAGGAAGTATTTCATCCACTGGCCTCTTTGGTTCAACTATTTACATGACAAACATTAATAGTTTAAATATTTCTCAAACATAGAAACATTGAACACAAAAAGCAAAAAATATTGTACGATATTTCCGGCTATAATGAAATTTCTATTTCTGAGTTTTAGGGACTTATATATTAATAAATAAATATAGAGACAGTGTGCAGGACGATCCAGTCTTCCCAGTTTCCTTCATACCAGCGTGTCAAAGCTAAACCAGAGATGTGAATAAATATCATGATGATCATATTCATAAATTCTTCAATAACAATAATTAACCATCACTGGGTTCCTCAGACCGGCTGATGATCCAGTCGGTGGAAACTTGGATGCTGGCGTCTGGTGAGGAGCGTCCATGTCTTCACACCACCTGGTGGATCGTCTGCTCTGCTGCTGCAGGGAACCTTCGGACCGGCACCGAGGTCGGATCACACCCGCTGAGTGGAGAGGAAGGTGGTGCTGTGGTCCGGCACCATGTCTTCATGCCACGATGAACGAGAACGGGATGATCCTGAGCTGAAGCTGCAGTCAGAGTGCGACCGGTCCCTTCATCCGATGTCTGAGGGTCTGTCTCAACGCTTCACTGCAGCTGGAGAGGAGAAGGCCGGCTACCAGTGGGTGGACAGGTAGGAAGAAGATATATTAAGACTGAATTTGTACTAAATAAATTGTGAGATGTTTTCAGCTGTGAATTTATTCTCCTTGTTTTAGGGACTCTGCTGTGCTGCCTTCAGGGTCCTGCACCCTGGAGCTCAGGAGCACCCTGAGGTGGGGGGGGGGGGCTCTATAGGTTTGGTGTCACCTTGCAGCTCAATCACAACAAGGGGAGGGAGCTGCTGGACCTAGTGATGTGTCCTTTCGTGTCGAGGCTTGTGTTGATGACGTTCGAAGCCTCACGGGCCAACGTACCACGTGACTGTTTCAGAAAATGGTTCGCCGGTTTGGCGTGCGATTCAAAATATAAGGGGAAACGCAACGGATCCCCCCCTCACATTTTGTGACTTTATTGTGCGTTTGTCATATATTCCAGCTTATAAAAAGAAAAGAAGAAACCCCCTGAAGCCCAACACTGTGTAAAAGTTGTTATTTTTAAATAAAAATGAATAAAATGTTGTTCCTAGTAACATAAGCACAGTCACATCACAACCCTCTCCCTAATTTGGTTCTGCTTTTCTTTTGACCCTGCCATTGTATTATAAAGACAAACACCATATTAAGTTAATAATTTATTTATTGGTATCACAAACCTCATTTATTCAATTCAAAGCTTCACACACCAAAGCCATGGTGTCACTAATCACTGCCCGTTTTACATTTATTGTCCACTTGATGGCGCAAATGAAGCTTCGACCCATGAGTGAATTGGATGGAAAGCTTCATCTCTCCATCACTAGTTAAAGCCTGTGTTTCTGCAGTCACAAAGATCAGGCCACACTTAGCATTATATTATTTGTAGAATTAGATTCAGAGTATAAAGTTCAAACGTTGTAGGAACACTGGAACATTTACACAATTGCTTTAATCTGACGAAAAAGCTGCAGTGACTTTGACTTTTATTCACTAAAGAAAGGTCATTTAAGATAAAATAAAAAGACTACAATTTATTCTGATGAGTCAGTCTCTGGGATCGTTTTATTCAAGTTAAAAGTAATAATACATCACTGTAAAAAAAGACAAGTGCGCGATTACGTACAAAGGCAAAGCAAATACATATAATTATACTTGAGCGGGAAACTGGTGTGACGCTGTGCCGTGAGCCAATCAGCGATGAGATTCTCCTCTTGACGTCACCGAAACGGAAATGGAGGTGCAACATTTTATCTTTTCATTTTTTTTTTTTTTTAATGATACATGTCACAGTAGCTTATTCTTTACTTGAATACATGTTATGGTTCTTACGTTTCTGGTACACTTCACTTAAGATGCTCGAGCTACAAAAACAGAATTACAAAACGAAGCTCGGCAAGGAAACACGCGGACATCTTTGTTCGGAGGAGCGAGTGTTTTTAGACACGGCCGGGGGAGGCCACGTGACGACCCCGCACCGCCGTGGCAGCGTTTACGCGCCGGTGGTTTAGCTATCGTACTGGTCCCGGTCGCCTCTGTAGCCGCCGCCACCGCTGCTCCGGTACTGGTTCCCGCCTGATTGGTAGCCACCGCCGCCACCTCCTCGGCCGCCGTAGCCGCCGCCTCCTCGGCCCCCGTAGCCCCGGTCGTTGTTGTAGCCACCGCCGTCACCGCCTCTCGAGCCGTATCCTCCGCCTCCTCCACCTGAGTCTCTACCGCCGAAGGTCCTCCCGCCTCGGCCGCCTTTTCCTGCCTCGTCCACGCGGATGGTACGGCCGTCCAGATCCTTTCCGTTCATGGCCTCCTGCGCATCCTTCGCGTCTTCCACGTTTCCATATTTCACGAAGCCGAAGCCGCGGGAGTTGCCCGTTTCTTTGTCTCGGATCACGTCCGCCTTCTCGATGATGCCATATTTACTGAAGGCCGCGGCCAGGCTGTCGTCATCGGTGTCGAAGCTCAGTCCTCCGATGAACAATTTCCCCTCGTCCGACATGATGTGACTGTAGCGAGAAGGAGTGCGAAAGAAACTGAGCTGCGGAATACGAAGAGATCCACGTACCCTCGTTGCGACTTTAAGAGCACTTCCGGCTTCCGGTTCCGAACGCTTCTGGCTTCCGGTTCTGCCCCCTTTGTCTTCAGGGAAAAGCTGGAGCAACGTGTTGTCGCCGTCTGTTGAACAGGAGTTCTCTGATAGTACCTCAAATTCATACAGAGACAGGACGTCGCCACGTATACATGTACATGAATAAACACAAAGTACCTCTAGTTCAAACAATAACTGCTGTATTTACGTCTAGATAACATCACTGTGACTGTTGATGGAGCCACTACAATGTTAGCAGAGCCTCGGACTCACCGTCACATCTGCGTTCATTCATTTTTTCTTTTATAAATTATTATTTTTATATATGTATTTATTTATTGATACTTAAAGTCTGCGTGTAGGTACATTATGGTAAACTCAGGTTTTAAAGACAACCAATATCGGAAATCTATCCAATTTATTCGATGTCATGTGGCGTAAAGCTAAACAGAGATATCACATAGAGTGTTGGAGGTTTCAATATCCTAAAAACACCGTGGCACACATTTACATTTACCCATCTCTATCATGGTGTGAAGGAGTGACCGGTTGAAAGATATTCTGAAACACATTCTACTGTAAAGAGATGATATATTAATAGATAATAATAATAATTATAATAATGATGTTTGCTACAATTACTCAAAATCGTACTTCAACAATCATAATCATAAAAAGTGTGAAATGTCAACCATGTCCGAGCTGCTGACAGCACTGATTGGTACGACGGTGTCACGTGATATTTCTAGCTCCTCCTCGTTAGTATAGTGGACAGTATCTCCGCCTGTCACGCGGAAGACCGGGGTTCGATTCCCCGACGGGGAGTTCTTTTTGTTTTGTTTTATTTGCACAGTTGATAAGTGAAATATTATACCAAAATATTCTAAGCCTGTGGGGAAGACTGACAGGAGATGGACGGATGAACGAGGCAAAGCTGGAGTTCACAGTTGTTTCTGAGACGGCAGCTACAGACTTGCATGATCTCAGCTTTTCTTGTGCCGATGTGAGGTCCCGGGACAGAGGACGTCGTATTCGTGTACAGATTGTAATTTGTATATTTTGGGCTATACGAAATTGAATTGAATTGAATGCGGTTGTAATATAGTTCCATTAAGATCAGTTAGAAATTACAGTCCACAAGGAGTAATTTATTTACTCGAGTCGAGGAACGTCAAGATCAAGCCAAATTAAATTTACGTTTACACCTCCTGAGCACAGGTCAAATAGAAGCGATTGTTTGACCCTTTTAATATTATTTTGCTTCCTTTTAAAAAGCTTTAGATGCTCTCGCCCTTGTTTCAAATTTAGTGCATACAGTAAATAATGCTGATCACATGTTAAAATGTGACCAAATAAAGCCAGTCAGCTGGGCAAACCTTTAGTTTTAAGAGGATTGTTTCTGAGCTGTAAAGTCTTTCACTAAATGACCGAACACTTGATTATGTGTCTTTATTGCTGTATAATTTCCTAACGGAGGCATGTGTCACATATAGGGGGATACATTTGGTATATTGGGTTTGTGATTAAACTCATATCGGTGTCGTTGGCATAAACACAAAAGAGCAGCTCTGACAGAAGTAATATCAGCCTGCAAGTTATCAGAGAGGGGAACAGTGTGCTCTTTCTGTAAGTCGCTCAACTGCCTTTCCAATTCCCCAAATTTGGGCTGCTTCTCTTCTCATCGGTGCCATAAAGACTTTAAATTTAAACACTTAACATGACCTGAACATAGACCTAACTTTTTATTGTTCAGTAAAGTAGTGTCTAAATATAGATAGGGTCAAGGGCCAAGACAACAAAACAAAAAAAAACACAATTTAGTTTCCGTATTGATTCTCATGCACCTTTAATGTTGAGTTGTTACAAGAACACAACACCAGCCCACAGTTACATTTGTACATATTTGTGCATGTTTATGAAAAAAGTCCATTTAATCACATGTTCACACCATCAAAGTCCTTAGTTCAACACGAGGTTTAAATAAAGTCTACAGATTAAGTAGTACTCTTATCATAACCAAGAATGTTTTTCGTGCACCGTGCCTTTAATTCATTGTCCTTTCTGGAACAAAGGCCGAGTCTACATCTCAGCGATGACCGGTAGTATCGGGGCCTTAAACCTCTTGCACTGTCTGAATGTGGTGCAACAGCCAGACACCACGCCGCGAAGGCCAGTCAGTCTTTCTGCCTGTCTGTTAGCTGAGAATGAACCTTCAGTCCGTTTCGCTTCATCTGGAACACACCCGGGTTCCTTCAGGCCAATCTCGGCACGTTGTGGAGCCGGATTTCCGTCTGACCTCGAGACAGGGGCTTGACGGGAGGACTTGAGATAGGAAACTTGCCACCCTGTGTTCTTCGCCTCCTCCGTCCATCCTCTGCGGACGAGCCGGGCCGCGGTGAGGATGGAGTCCGTCTGGCTGTGCATTCTCCCCAGGGGGCCTGAGAGGAGAGGCCCCGACATGGCCGACGTCCCACCCGGGCCAGGAGGCACAGGCTCTGGCTTAATGCAGCCCTCCATCCCCCTGATGTCCCGAGTCTCAGGAACGCCTGCAGGTACTGAAGGACCTGCAAATCACATAAACGCATTGGATTAGATGACTTAATGTTGAATGAGATCATTGGTTCCCAACATGGGGGTCGAAGCGCCCGCAGAGGATCGCAAATTGATGGCCGAAGAGCAAAACCTCCTATCTGAAAAATGCACTTTTTTGAGAATACAAAAAAAACTTGTTTTCTTGCAGAATGCTATTTGTTAAGGATACCCAATACATAATCCATAAAAAATTTAAAAAATTAAAATTAAAATTAAAATTAAAATTAAAATTAAAATTAAAATTAAAATTAAAAAAAATAAAAATAAAAAGTGCAGATAGGAGGTTATTGCACTTTTCCTGGATCATTTTGCAGATAGAAGGTTTTGCACTTTGGCCATCGAAATACGATTCTGGTACAAAAAGTTTATTTTATCATAATTTCTTTCTAATATTTGCTAAGTTAAGTTTTTTTCTCTTGAGTCGTCCAAAAATAATTAAAATATAACATCACTGCAGAGTTGCTGGAAACTGCAGTTGGTGTTAATTCTCTGGGACATTAATGCTGCAACTGAGACCGAGTCCCTGTGTTTTCATCAGTTCTCCACTAGGGGGAGGCAGAGGTCCCATGAAAGAGTGTTACAGGAGGAACTAACACTGTCAGTGTCAGAGCACCAATTCCTATAGAACAATCTTTTTCTCCTTTTCATGTGTTTTAGTCGCGTTTCAATGTGTAAATAAACCAAGCTAAACCAGCTAGACTAACCTGCTTGTGCTGAGGCGGTCGATGCAGACGTGTGGACAAGACTCAAATTTGCCCAAATCCTTCAGTTGTGTTGACCAGACTGAGGAAGTGTCAGGATGTGCCGGCTGGCTCGGGGCTGCAGAGGCGCTGGAAGAAGAATACTTGAATTCTAGTTGAGATCCCAATCCCAATCTATCAGCCTGCAATACATCATTTCCATTTGATGGAATGAGACAGCCATAATAATAAAAAATAAAAAGTCTTGAGTTTGAGTACTTTAGTAGGTGAAAACACCATAAATGCTTCAGTGAAGAGCTGAAACAAGGTCATGCACAACACATCTCGGGGTTTTCAGACAGCGTAGAAGATTTCTCCGACCTTTAAGCTACTATAGGGAAATAAAAACAGGATTGCTGAATGATTCATTTCATTCATCGTCTCTGTTTAGCTTTTAAGCAACTTTTTTGAAGCTGTTGAGTCTCACTATCAATCCCGATTACAACAAACAAATTATAAGCAACTTGCCAGGTTCACAACAGGACACTTCAGAAGTCAGCGATGATGGTAACCGTTGTATTTTACTTCGTGTACGTAATAATAATCCGAGCAAATATCCAACCGATCCAAGTCTGTCTTCATCAGATATCTTTTCTGCACATGGAAACATTTCTCTAAAAGCATGTGGCAACCATGCAAACAGCCCCGGCGTAATCGGCATATCTACATTTTTTCCATACATACAAATATTCACATAAATTGTCACACACCTGTAGATTCAGGTAATACCAGATTTCAGTGGGAGATCCTCATTTCTGCCGTCTCTTCTTCCCCCTCGGGACTGACTGAGTCGTCCCTGGTCTCTCTGTCCAACCCCCCCTTTTCTCCCCCCTCTCTCTCCCTATTTAAGTGAGCTTTACTGGTGCAAAGTTCAGTTTTAAATATTATCGACCTTTTGGTGGATATCGGTAATGAAATGGAGTAAAAGATAAACAGTAACAGTAGTAGTGCAACAGTAAAATACTTCATTTATGTTTGTTTACTGGATGCATTTTGCATTTCACGTTGATACACCAACTACAGAAAAGAAGGGGAAGAAGCAAATCTCACCTCCAAGTCAATTCTCAAGCTTCTCCAGCACGATAACGTCTTCTCGCAGCCACAGTTGGCAGCTGTTTTAGGCGGGGGAAAAAAAGCTCTGATTAACCAACTGTATACTTCCTGCCCTGCACCAAACCACAGACGGACACACTTAGACACTAGCTGGTGAACAAAGTGGAGCATTTAGCAGCTGAAGAGCCAAATGTTTTTTTTCTCAGGAGTTGGTGGAGACCAAAACAGAGTTTCGAAGAGAGTGAATATTGGACTTCATCAGGCGGCCAGAAACATCATTTTAAATTAACGTTGCTCTACTTGATATGTAAAACTGTTTACTAAAATTTTTGCCATTACAATAGATCAGCGTTTACATGTTGCTCTGCCCCCTAGTGGCAAAAATATGACATGCAGGTTCAAGCCAAAATACCGAAAATGTGTAGGTTGACATATTCAATATTCAGTTTAACTAAGTGAGTGCTTTGAGTTGCTTGTACAGAAACATGAAACAATTTAAACAATGCTCAAGTCGGATGTTGTGGGAAAACAAATTAAATGTGTTGTGAGTGAAAACGTTCCCTTATTATTTAGAGCGCCATTGCTTTTCTTTCAAAATACTTTTGTTGCAAATTAGTTGTTAATAAGCAAACAATCTGTTTTCTCTGCACTCATTTGGCTTATTGCTGATCTCGGCCAACTCTGGGGAAAAAAAAATATATATATTTTTGGATTTTGGACAAAAGATTGAGATTCTATTGACCGTGGATGGACTGCGACCTCAGTCTTTTCGAGGCTGCTGCTCTGCTGTCTGTTTGCTCTGTTCAGACATTCACTCTCTGTTCTTCACCTCTCGAATTCAGCTTGTTTATCTTCAGCTGGTTTATCTGCTTTGGACAAAGCATGGGGGGGTGGGTCGTTGGACATCAAAGTGTAAGGTGTTGCGTGTCTGTAGAGTAACCACACGGCTCCATGTGTGGTTCAATTTACACATTGGAACCCTTGTCTTTGCTCTGGCTTCCTGTCCAACAAAGAATTGACTTTAAAAAATCCTGCTGTTGGTTTATAAAGCACTGAATGGTTTAGGGCCTAAATACATTTCTGATATGCTGCTACCTTATGAACCATCCCGACCCCTGAGGTCACCTGGGACGGGTCTACTTTCTGTTCCAAGAGTCAGAACTAAACACGGAGAAGCAGCGTTCAGTAAATCTGCTCCACATATCTGGAACAAAGTCCCTGAAAGCTGCAGGTCTGCTGAGACCCTAAACTCCTTTAAATCCAGATTGAAGACTCTTCTGTTTGCTGCCTTTAACTGAACCAGATTTAAGGATTTTAATCAATTTCTGCATCTCACTACTTTATTTTATTTCTTAAACTGCACTGCAACTTTTATTCTAATTTTAGCTTTTTAATGTGTTACTGATTGTTTTTAATGTTTAAATGAATGTTCTTAATTGTTTTTAAATCTTCTTTTCTTTTGCATTATTTTTTTATGCTTTTAATGGTTTCATGTGAAGCACTTTGAATTGCCTTGTTTTTGAAATGTGCAACACAAACTTGCCTTGCCTTGTAAAAAGAAGAAGTTGAATTTAAAAGTTCCACTTAGGCACGAAAAGAAAAATCCCGATAGCCTCCCATTTTAGTCATGGACCATTTTGTTTGAGCAAAACATGGACTGCAGGATTTCAAGCTCCGCAGCGTTAAGTTCTTCTTTTTACTCTTATGGGACTTTGGGGTTTAACATTTATTTTAATTTAAATTTTTTAAAATACGCTCCATAATTATGGAATATATTTTAAAACGACAGCTGAAAACAAATTTATTTAATTAAATTAAAGTTGATAATTTGTATTATTATTACTTTTATTATGTTTATTGCTACAGCTACAAATTCTCTAATTTATATTATTCTGACTGATCTTTGTTTTTAATTTCAGTTATATTCTTTAGCATCTGTCTATACGCCCTTGTTTGAATGTTTTGTATTATTATTATTATTATTATTAATAATAATAACAACAATAATCATTATACTACTTTCCCAAAATATAACATGGTTTTATTGTCTTTTATTACCTGCGTTGTATTATTTCTGTTCAAATGTTTGCAGCAGTCTGTTGCACTTGCATGAATAAGTATTAAGAGTCAAGAGCACGAGGTTTTTGTAATCCTAACTGCTCTCGACTGTTCAAACTATTTAAGGATTTCACTAAATCATGTGATTGTCAGCCTCCAAAAACTACTGTTCAGGTGCTGACGAGCAGGTCCTCCTCCATTAGGGCTCTCTAAATAAAAAGTGTACAGAGGGAACAAGTGAGAGTGGTGTCATAGTACAGCTGGGTCAGTTCACTGAGTTTATGCTGACTCACGCTAGCCATCGATATGGGTCAAAGGTAATGGGAAAGCCACAGAATACAAACTCTTATTGTCAACAAATCCCTTGAAAAGAACAGATATAACAATGAATTTATCAAACTAACAAGTATTTGTCTGTGTAGTCAAAGCTTGATTTATTGAGTCAATCTCAATCAATCACCCCTCTGTTAGCATTAGTAGTTATGAAAATAATCCCCATCAAAAACACCATTTACTCCAGTTTTGATAATGTTTGCTGAAAAACTACAGTGACAGCGGTTTTAGGACATTACTGAGCCTTTAAAAAGAATAAAACAGCTTTATATTTATCCTATTTACTGAGTCATCTTCAGAAAGTATTGGAAGACATGTTTTTTTTTGTTTTATTCGTCTGATTTGATGACAATTATTTTTCAAATGTCGTAAAACGTAATCCAATAATCTCTACGAGTTTTACCTCATAAAATTCTAAAAGCCTTTTGATCTTTGCAGATCATAATCATATAGATTGCTGACATTTCTTGAATTTTTCCCGTGTTGTTAACTTTTGACAGCTACTTATTTTGTGCTTACGGGCAAACTGAAGTTAAAAAAAGAATTGCACCATAAACTACAGAAGCCTTTTGTTTTCATGAACGTTGAGCCTGTCACGAAGATGTTCGGTAAAAAGCAAAGAGTGTCTTATGTTTCCTTCCTGCTTTTCCTGGACATTAATGTAGTAGAGCGACTATTGAAGATGAGCTCTTCGGGCGTCATTTCGATGAAACAGAAAGATAGGTGGTCAAAGAAAGTGTCAGCATTTAATCATTTAATGGAGGCAAGTTGTGTGAACGGTATAAAAATTATGGATGACACTTATATTAACAACTTTCAAACCAATCTAAATATTTAGGAAAAAAAACACTGATATATTTCTGTACTTCAGAAATACCCCACTGTTGCCACATTAACATTTAGGATTTCCACACATAAGTAAAATGTCATGCTGCAATAAGCTGATGATGAACACAGTTTACAGATCGGAAAAGCTTTCCTTAATTAACAGACAGTAAAAAGTAAAATGGGGACAAAAAAACAATAAGGTCCTGATTGTGCACCTGATTCTCTCAAAGAAGGTAAAAAAACAACAAAATCACCAGTATATATTTTTTATTTGACCTAGATGTGTTTTAGTTTTGAAATAAAAACAATTAAGTATCCCTTACTATAGCATACATACACAAGATTTTAGCAAAGTGAACAATAACAAAGCTACAACACAGAAAGGGGAGGTGTTTGTGGTAAAAGAGGTACACACCTTTAACACACTTCTATAAATATGACCGGACCAGATGAGCCACCGAGGCTGAACAATGGCTGAAACACTGAATCAGTGTTCCTGCACTGTCTCAATCACAGAAACAGAACAGAAGTAGAACGGACATTGAACTGTTTTCCGTGGTCATTTGATTAGTACAAAAGAAAATGGCGATTGTTGTCGGCCGTTGTGGTGACGACACGCATCGGTGGGGTTGTAAAGTGTAGTCGCAGCTCGCTGGGAAGAGAGCGGACGCGGGCTTTGGAGACGGATAGCGGGAGCTTGCACCTCGAGAGGAGGAGGGTGCGTTAGCACACATTTTCTGTTGCCAGCGTAGCATTAAAGCATGGTGGAATTAGCTAACTAGCCAACTGTTTGCAAGTTAGCCAGCTAGCCGTCTAAAGCAGTCTTTGCAACAGAGGAGCAGGGTTCAGGAAGTCATCGCCTCGATGTGTGGTTCAATATACACATTGTGCTTGAGAGCTAGCTAGCTGGTTAATTCCACCACGCTTTAATGCTACACTGGTTACTGAACAAAGTTTGGTGGTAGCATTGTGTTTTCCCACACTGTGGCAAGAGTGTGTGGATGAAGAATTAAGTTTTGTTTGTTTTTAGTCGTTACTGCAGACCTTAACCTCACAAGTCTGTGACTTGAGTTTATAAGAAAATCAGCCCTCTAAAATGGTCACAATGGCAACAATTCAAATAAAAATGGCCGCCGCTCTGACCATCCCGCTACGTTGATTTGTATGTTGATACGTCAAATCCACTCCTATTACATTTCTACTGTTACAATGCTCCTGTGAATTACATTGTCTCAGTATGTCCTGTTGATCCTCGTGCGAGAAACTGTGACTAAATGTGTCACTGTACTTGAGGTAATCAGGTAATCGCTGAGGCATTCGTCTCTCTTCGTCAGCTGAACAGGAATGCAGAGCAGGACGTGTATTTATGGAGATACAGTACATTTTTGTTTTTTGACGACTGACGCAACATCTAATTAGCATTTAATTTTCCATGAAGTATTGAGGCATACAATCTTAAATATTTACAGGCTCTAAATGACGATTGGTGAGCAAAGTAATTAACCACCAACAAATTCATCAGCATTTTCCTGCTGTCGATATTATTTGAAATTCCCTTTTGTGATTTATATTTTTTTCATCATCTTTATGTTGCTGCTTTGTTCAGTTGAATACAGCCAGTATCTTCTCGAGGGTGTTGTGCAGCCACAGCCTTTACTGTTTTTTTGTGGCTGGCAGTTGCTGTTGCGCCTTATTAAAAAACTTTTTTAACACGATTGTTACAGGATGGGAGAGGTTTATTTATTTTGCGATTCCTGCCAGGATTTTCAAAAGGAGAACAAACAGGTTATCCTTTGTTCCCAAAACCACGTGTTCACCTTTTCAATTATTCACATAGCCATGAAATGAAAGAGACATTTTCATAAACCAAAAGTTCACCATGAAGCTTTGAGTTTAAGATACTTTTCCTGCCAGATAAAATACAAAAGTAGTTTGAAGTTTTTATACCTGTTTGATTTTGACTCCCGAATCCTTAACCAAGTCATATTTAATTATTTGAACTCCACCAAACCTGTTCGGTAGAGGTGAGAAAACGCCCATATGAGTCACTTTAACATCAGTAAAGGTCCTTTTGAATGCAAACAAGCATATAAACAAACCTGAATTTTATTCAGGTTGAAACAATAGATGAGGAACATCAAACTCACATCAAACTCAGCCTAAATACTGGGATGCCGACTGCCTAAATGCCGAACTCAAGGCTTCATAGCGGAAGTCCACAAACTAATGGGGGATGTCATGGCGACTACATCTTCTTCTTATATACAGTCTGCTGCATCTTCTTCCTGCTAGCTTTAGCTGCCCGACAAGAACTACAGGTAGCTCCCAAGTCTGCCGAACTATATTACATATTAAGATCCTCATGTACGCAGAGTCGAGATAACAAAAAAGCTTATTAAAACCAGGTATATGCAGACAATATCCCCAGATAGAGATCACATGGTAACACCAGGTGCGAATGGGCCCTCTTACGCAACCTCAGCGAGCCGTGTTCAAGCATTCTTTCATTGCTGTTCGTCATTGAGTTACATGTTGACCTCCTGCAATCAACAGGAAGTTTATATCCAGAACTTTGTGTTTCAGGAAAACAATGCCATGACGTGCGTCCGTGTCCGTGTCACAGCACCAACCCGCTGCTTGTTGGAATAATAAATAACGAAGGGATGTTGGTTGGAGGAGCACAGGACGGACTGGTCTGTCCAGTTTGTTCTCTCAGGTGTTTTTGTTCTCTGCAGGTATTTGTGAACGGACTGAGAAATGCCAGCTTATCCGTGCAGGTATCAGCTGTGACAGGACGTACAAATCAAAGCTCCCCCAGTGCGCAAATACACAGGTGAGACATCAACTGTGCTTTTTAGTTCTATTATATTAACAAATACAGGTCTGTACACATATTTTCTTTTATTAGTCTTAACCTGTCTATATTTGTGTTGTTGTGTTTTTCTTACATGAAATGAGTCAGTGTTTTTTACTTCAAAGCAATTTGCCATGCAGTAGTATTAGAATTTAGATTTTTTTTTTTTTATTTGTATGTCCATTTGTATGTCTATGTGTGCTATTTATGTCAACGTTTACCTTTATTTTTGCACGAGACACAAACAGCGGTCTCCTGGACTAGAGTTTTGTGTTAGTTTGAACCTCCTTGTGTGGACTATCTCGCTCTTTATACTTTATAGGCAGCTGCTCTTCGAAAAAATGACAAGACACAAAAAATCTCAACACTATATCCTGAGTTTTGCATTTTATTTCTTATGCAGAGGCGATCCTCCCAAATGTCTGAAGTTATCATTAAACCATCTCTTCCTCTACCACAACATCCTCCTGAACAGATTCTCTAAATCTGTCAAATTGTCCTTCGTTTCTGGAGGTTTTCCCACTGAAACTACAAAAACATTTGATATTTAGTGATTCTTTTCTTCCCATGAATTTAACACACACTTTGTGTATGCTCGCACTTCATACAAGAGACATTAGTAAACGCATGTCGTGAACTCTACATCCTGGTTTACTTCTTTAGAAGCCGCCATGACTTCCAAGATGGTCATCAGGCAGCCTGAGCCGGTGATGGACACCCAAGAATCTGATAAGTGGGGATCTGGGATATGTGACTGCTTTCAAGACGTACCCGAGTGTAAGTTTCATTGTCACACGATGATAAACTAATGAAATTAAGCTTTTAAAAAAAAAATCTGATATCACGTATTTATCGTTCATGGCTTTGATGAACTCAGATTTGATTTTGACGTTGTTTGCTCGCGGTCAGAGCGAGTCTTTGTTCGTCGTTTCTCTGTAGTTTTACAATACATTTTAAAGACAAAAACATTATTGTTGACAATATCTCTCTCAATATCACGCTCGATATTACTTTCATATTTTAGTCTCTATTAGGCGCTGGTGTTTGTATCGCTTCTTACACACTTTATATTTTTACTCTTACAGTAATCTTTGTTGTTGTAATGTACTTTTTTTTCTATTTTAGTTGAATTTGTACTTTATTTATTTACCTTACTCTTATTCTATCCTATTTAGTTTTTTCTATTTTATTTTATTCTATTATTTTACACTTAATCAATTTTATTCTATTGCTCATATATGTTTATTCTTATTATTTTGTTGTTTTTGGGGGTTATTCTTCAGTTGTAATCTTTGAGCAAACTCTGAGCACAGGAATTTCCTTCGGTATCAATAAAGTCCTATCTTATTTTAGCTTATCTTATTAAACACATGGTATTATATTATATTATATTTAGTGGTTTCCTTCCCGATTCAATCTGTACCTAATCTTATTTGTGAATTTAAACACCAAAGAAACTCCAAAATGATACAGAC
>JACSYO010000527.1:1445000-1495000 GCA_016806645.1 Ophiodon elongatus
ATAATTAACGGATGTATAACGCACACAAAAGGGCATAAATGCAGAGAAAAATGTACAAAAAGCCAATTACCTTCAGTCACTTCAAATACTAATGTAAAGCCCAACACGGCCGCTAGAGGGAGCCACACACTTCACAACGAGCCGGTCGCTCTTATGGACGCTGGAGGTCATGTGGGGTCACGGTGCATCAGACCACCGACGCGCAGCATCTCAACGTCACGTCTCACCTCGCTGGCCCTGGCAACCAGGCCGGAGGACGAAATAACAAAAAACACCTTCCAGTTAATGAAGCTTTTCTGCACTCTGCATGCACAGAATGTGTGTGTGTGTGTGTGTGTGTGTGTGTGTGTGTGTGTGTGTGTGTGTGTGTGTGTGTTTGAGACCGACGTCTTTCTGCCCCTGTAAGTTTTCAGCTCACGCGCTGCTTTGAAAACTCACTTCATGACAATGAGGGACTCTCGGACCTATTAAAGCTGACACGCTGCTAAGTGGCACTCAGCAACATACTTTGTGTTATGATTTAGCGGTTTCCTGGAAAGAACGATTACAATTCGGTGAAACACTTACGATTATTTTTTTTGGGCGTAGAAAAAGTAAAAATGTGTCTACAGGTAAGCAATTCCATCTTTATAGGGAGTACAATTTCCAGTAATGAATAAATAATGGGTATTTTTCTTTCTGGGAAATTCCTGTTTTCTCTAGAATTGGCCACAAATGACATAGTTATTACTTAATGGCTTACTTCCTATGCACATGTATTCACTTCCACATTTTTTTTTATGTTTTGATGCCATTATTATTTAGTCCACCCGTTGCATATCACAGGTTGAGGAACGGGTTGAATCGTGTCTCAGGTCTGAACACAACAGGATAGACTCTGACTTTAAATGAGATTGACCCTCTTGTTAGGTGTTTCTGTTATTTTGTCCACCCTCTGGCCATTATAGGATTTATCGGACTTAACTCAGCTCATTTTCTCCAGGAAAACAAAATAGAAAGTAGATTACATTTTTTTAAACTCGTCAAAGTCAAAGTTTTTAGATAATCATTATTTTACTTATAATACGTAAAAGAAATGTCACTTACTAAGTCAATATTTTTCATTTAAAAGTTTGACTTAGTATGTCAAAAGTTTGATTTACTAATTCAAAACAGATTGAATTATTATTTCATAATTTCTACCCAAAATGAGCAGTTTTATTTTCCTCCATTTCATGTTTTGTTCTTTTTGTTCCTGGCAAAAATGAGCGTGCCTCAGGCGTGACTTAGTTGAATGCTAATATTATGATTTTCATTCATGCTGAAATCACAGAGAATAATGTTGTTTGTAAAAATCAGCATGAGCGTTTCAGCCACCTAACTTTTATAGCCATCTGTTTCCAGCAGAAAAAAAAAAAAAACAGACAAAGTTAGCGAGTAGCTGGTGAAAGGAAATGTAGCATTACGCAGATAATAACACAGATATTTTCATCAGGAGTTGGTGGAGAGCAAATATTGTACTTGCATATGCAATTATAAAAGTGGTGGCTATGTATTTGCCAACTTATTTTGGTGTGTTTCTGCCCCCTAGTGGCCAAAACCGGACAGATGCAGCTTTAAATGGCAACATCCATACTGTGTGGTCAGCTAGATGTTTGCAAAGAGGACGGCGAAGAAGAGATTTGAGTTCATTCTTGTGTTTCGGTTTGCACTGTGAACCTATGGCGTCACTATCATGTCATATTTTGTCAAATTACTCCCAATAAACTTTCCCATTAGTGCAGCTTGCGTTCCCGGCGGAGGCGATCCCTCCCCTCCGCTGGCACACGGGGCCCTGGTGTTCACTGTAAATTGCTCAGTGGGTTGTTTTTAATGGGATTATAATGACAGTTATGGTTTGCAAGAATTGATGTTTGTGACTTTTATGAGGTGTGAGTGAAGGGGCGGGTCCAGGCGGCTCATAAAGGCTGCAGGAATGTTAATTGGTCGAGGCCACTGCTGCCCCTCTTTGTTCTGCTCTCTCATAGTGGGCTTCTGTTGCGCCCGTTAAAGGCCAAAGAACTGATTTAAAATCTGTTACTTTAACCCCGCACACCCTCCGACACCCCCCACACACACATATGTACAACGCTTATCCCACCTAAACCCCCCCCCCCTCCCTCGGTCATCCCCTCCCATTCTTTCTTCTCAGGTTTTCCTCCCCTCTCCTGAAGAAAATGGACCCCTTTTGCTTCTCTCATTTCCTCCATGTTGCTTAATCAGGTGGTTGGCACTCCCCTCCCCGCTGGGTTTTGATCCAGTGTTGGGGGAGTAATTTTATCACAGTTTTTTTTCTCCCCCCTTTTCTCTTGTGGTCACACGGACGGCTTCACTTGCAGCCAGATGACTCCGTGCTGAGGTGAAGGAGGTTTTCTGAAAACCCGAATGGGATTAGTGTCATTTATTTTATTGTTTTGGAAATATTGAATAAATGAGCACAATGGAAGAAAGATACTTTAATTGTTTTGGTATTCACTGTCAAACTCAGAAACATTTTAGCGATTTCTATTATTATTATTTATGCTTAAAGTTAGATTTTTTGTAGTCTTGTCTTTAATGTTTTACTGTATTCTCTTATTTCACCATGTAGACGGGCAAATGTTGTGACCTGTTTTTACTAAATTATCTTTTTCATGGCTCAGAAAGAACAGTTTTAAGTGTGTGGTTTCACCTGGTATTGTTTTCATCCGTGCCGGCGTCGTTGGCCTCTGGATGGAAATGACCGTCTTAGATTTCTGACTGAAATATCTCAACTGATTGTCGTGAAATTATACAGATATGCTCCTTCAGTGATCCCCTGACTGGTAATGTAGCGCCATCATCAGTTCAAAAGTTTAATGTGTCCACTAATTTTATGATTTCTATTTATTTTCCACGACTTTATGACTTAATGATGATGATTCCCATCATCCTGAGACGAGCAGCTCAGTCTGTTGGGACTTGGTTTGGAGTCCACCTGACCACAAATCCTAGATAGTTTGATTTGTGTGAACACCGTGCACCGTACTCGAAGCCCCGCGGTCCGCAAGAAAAGGTGGACTGTTTGTACATTCACCTACGAAAAGCAATGCACTGTAATTTGTATACATCCCACATCTATTTGTATTTATTCCACGTGATCTCAAACGAGGAAGTATAAAGAGCGACAAATGTGGGGAGGCAGTCAGGGTGGATGGGGAGGCTAAAACACTGGACTAGTTATCGGGTAGCTATTTTGACCCGAGCCACGATCTTTTCCTAAACCTTACTCGGTAGTTTTGTTGCAGAAACCGAACAAAGTTGTGTCCTGTGAAGGCGGAAGTTTATTTGGAAAAGACTGCAAGGACCAGAAAATGCCACGTGTTGCTGAATTTCTAATGAGGACGCATTAAAAACGAGAAGTAAGGCGTCATCTGAACCGTTGCATGAGGAGAAGTTAAGCGCCAACCAAGACAAATGTACCGTAGGTGATGACGCAAGTGCTCTCCGGAGCGCCTGCCTCCAAGGTGCATGGTGAAGGGAACAAGTGTGAAGAGGTCAAACAACTGTATTGCTTCAACTTAATCCTTTCAGAAATAATCGATGTATCTTTTCCATGAAAAGATACATATAAGACGTGGAAAAAGGATGAGCCTCGGTTATCTTAACGAGTGAATCCCGAGATGTACATCAGAGGTCACGGGATGGATTTGAACCTGGTGTACGTGGAATCTGCCCGGGTGTCGTCCTGTCTGTCCGGAGGGTTTCCACCATGACAGATAGAGACGCCGTCTATCTGTCCATAATTTCCAGGGGGAAGTGTTCCTTTTAAAAAGACAAGGTTGGAGTCGCCGGGGAGTCGGCTGATAACGGCCCAGGTTAAGATGAGGCGGGAGGCGTAGTCCGACACACACGCTATCAGACGGCAAGGCCTCCGGGCAAACAAACAGCGCTGACCTCTCAAAACAACGGCAGCAGGGAGCAGCTGATAGCGGGAGACGGATAGGTGGAGGTCGGTGATGCTGCAGCGTGTGTGTGTGTGTGTGTGTGTGTGTGTGTGTGTGTGTGTGTAGGGGAGGCAGAGAGCAGGGGCAAAAGGGCATGCAGGGCAAGAATTATCTGATCCCTCCGTGATGTGTGTGTGTGTGTGTGTGTGTGTGTGTGTGTGTGTGTGTGTGTGTGTGTGTGTGTGAGAGTAGTAGTTTGCTTTGAGTTTTGTGAGCCTTTAAGAGCTGTTAAACCCCAAATTATTGGAGACGTTTTGTGTCCCTTGAATGGTCTACGCTCCACGTAAGCAGCCAGGTCTTTGACATCTTCACACCCCTGTTCTAAAAGTTTGTCATCTGCATCGAAATGTTGAAGAAGTATAAAAAGCACTTAAAGGGACAGTTTACTCAAAATACAAAAAATAAATAAAAGCCAAAACAAATGTTTTTTTCACCGTGGGAATGAAAGCTTTTGAGGACTGCCTTAGAAAAATACAAACAGAGACATTTTGACATCTTGTTCCAGGAGGAATATCCTGATTGCTCTACATTTAGAGTAAATGTAGACATTTTAATCCAAACTTATCACTTATTTACTGCTGTGATGATCGTATAGTGCAGTGAGAAGTAAAGGTGAGTGTTCTCCTAGTAGTAATTATTGGCATTTTTATTATTGAACCATCTTTCCCTGAACATAAGGGGAGACACTATATAGGGTTAAGAGTAATAATAATAACAATAAGTTTAATAGATATCACCATGTAACTTGATGATTGCTCACATTAAAACAATTTTCTTTTGTATTTCTTTTGTTCACTGAAAAGGTATGTTTAAATATGCAAATGAGGAATTATCCAATTAAATATTTGCAAATTTCCATAAATTCCCAGAACAGAAATCTGAACATTGGATAAAGCAAGTTCAAAACATTTTTCTTTTAATTTTGTTGACATACATTTTTACAGAGGGAATCTCTTTTTATCACAACAGCCATAAATAATAATAATAATAATAATAATAAAGAAAATCAATGTTTTGAGGAATAACAGTTTGTTTAAATATGGCTTTGAATGATATATGAAGAAACCTCCCTGTAATAACCTTCAGAATATAGATAGAAATGATACTGGAAAGTTAAGTGTATGTAAGTGAAGTGGAGAGAAAACGGCCTTTAAAGCTATTTAATGTTAAAAGCAGACATTTTGAAGACCCTACAGGTAAATAGGGTAAAAAAAAAACTAATAGATATCACCATGCGACTTCCCCAGTTACTTATATTAAGATTTTATGTTAAAATATGCAAATTAGGCATCATCTAATGCACTCTTTTGGTGAACTTAAGAGAGATCTAAAATAGACCAAATAGACAAAGTAGTAAAAAATAAACACTAAATGTGTATATTGGATGTTTTCTTTCCACTAGTGGAAGCAAAATAGCCCAAATTGTCAAAATTGAGAGATGATGAAATATGTTTGAGTAACAGATCAGAGAGTCAAATCACTGCACTATAAAATACATGTAAGCGTAATAACCAGTTAAGAAACATTGACAGTGAACACAAAGATTGTCTGACTCACATATCCCCTTAACTGTTATTACTAAGTGTACACAATTGCAAATAAATGTAATTTGTAGGTGATACTGTTGCCCAGCAAGAGAAAATTGTCAAAAATTTGCATTAAAACATTTTCAAATTAATTAATTAAATTTCTGCGGACATGTAGTTGTGTGCGTGCTGCGACACATACAGACAAATGAGAGAGGAGAGGCACGGGAGGTGTAGAGGAGAGGTGAGTGAAGGGGGAGGCAGGGTCAACAAATTCTTTGATTGCTGAACCTTGTCATTCAGATAGCAGAGGGCTCGAACACTTGGCGAACTCGCCGCGCAGCAACGACACGGTCTCCTAAGTCTGAGGTCTCTGCATCTCTGCTGCATAGTTGAAGCCAACGACAACGGTAAATCACTCTGTTGTTGACTCACTGTTTTAAATTCAGCCTCATTGGAACGTTTAGGGCGTTATAAAAATTATTAAAACATTAATTTCTTTTATCTAAGCAAAAGAGTGAGGATTCGCCGCTGTTTTATATCATTGTAAATTAAATATATTTTGATTTTGGACTGTTGGTTTGACAAAACAAGACTTTTAAAGAGCTTTTAATGCATTTTTCTGGCATTTTTGGACTATTGCTCTGACAAAACAAGACTTTTGAGGAGATTTTTATGCAATTTTCTGTCATTTTATAAAAAAAAAAAAAATGGATTAATAAATAAAGGAAACACTGTAAAATAAGGCGTAAATTATATACATGTACAATATTAGTTGCAGCTAAATACCACAGTAATAAAATGTACAAATCTCTCATGTAGTGCAGCATTTAGGTGCCATGTGAGGCTTCAGTTGGCCTCTTCATGTCGTTACACTAATCTCCTCGTCCACTAGTGGGCAGCACCGGGAGTTAAACTCACACCAGGCTTCCTGTGAAGAGGATCACCACGGTTGTTAGCCTTGATATACGGCTGCTGGAAACAACCCCTAAGTGCATCTCAAGGTTCATTGAAAGGGTGAATAGGATCTATAACTCTTGAGTGGATGTCGTCGGCCCTCTGTTTGTGTCGGACGGCGACCTTTCAGACTCGTTCAGTTCCAGGAAGAAACCAAAAAAAAAAAAGTTACCTTGTTTTGGTCCACTTTAAAAATAAATAAATAATCAAATGAACCTTTTTGTCAACAGCTAACAGAAGTTGTTTGTTGTTCAAGCACCAATATAATTTAATTAGTTTAAAGACGAATTAACTGGTGATTCTATTTTTGTCTTTAAATCTGAAATCTCTTCATCCGAGTCTTTGGGAAGAGTCATCAAAACAGCATGAGGGATTGTGGCCCACTTGGAAATGTTTCAATTTGAGTCGTTTGCACATCTTTTTACCCCCGACAGCCTAAAACCTTCTATTCTGACACTATCAGTCAATACAATACTGAAAATGGTCGGTATGCGTAAGCATTTTGTATTAAGATGATGATTATGAGACAAGCTTAGAGGGGAAAATAGGTTTAAAATATTCCTGGATGAACATTTTCAGATTTTATATGATAAGACCAACTATAACCAGTTTGGTGAAGTTCATATAATTTATTAATAGGAAAGTGATTGATAAAAAAAGAAGTGTTCAGGTTATTTAAGATAACTTTAGAAGAGCTCGAGCTTAGCATGTAGCAACTGTCCTCCTCAGACGCCCTCTATGTGTCCTTGCTCTGTTTGATGCAAAGTAACACAATGCAAATCAAAAGTCTGGTCGGGCGACCCGCACCCGAGAGATTTAAACATCCCAAGAGAATTATGTGGACACGTGACATCCCAAAAGCGTCTCCAGTGTTTGCAGACAGCTGAGAATGAATGTGTGTTACGGTAAGAGTGCAGCTCTGCAGGGGTTTAAACTGTCCAGAGCAGCTATGCATGAAGGCTGGAGGTGTGTGTGTGCGTGTGTGTGTGTGTGTGCGTGTGTGCGTGTGTCTGTGTGCGTCACAGCCACTGCTGTCCACCTCATAACAAACACACACTGCAAAAAATCCCCATGGAAACAATATTCTTTCAGCATGCGCAGCTACATCAAAACTTATGAACTAAACTTATTTCCATCTCAAACCAGTTTTTACTTGCGTGCAGCTTTTTAATTTGTTTCATCATTTTTGTTCCTGCTACTGGCAGATTTTTAATTACCTCTTAATTAACTTGAAAGAATTGGGTCAAACCTCGTTTAACAACAGCGTTTGATCACATTTATACTTTTGCTTGAGCGATGGAACAAAGTCATTGGTTCAAGTCATAATAACTAAAACTCTTGAAGCCGTGACGTCTTGAGTCAATTCCCAAGTCGAGATCACCAAGTTCCAAACTTCAACTACTAAACACTACTAAAGGACTCTTTTCAAATCGAAAACTGAAATATTTAAACAGAATAACAATGTGCAAGTAAACTGTTTAACATTTAAAAGCAAAATTCCTAGTTTTTTTTGTTGTTGTTGACCACGACAACTAAAGTTTTTGCATCCGCCTCTGATAATCTGAGTTATTGACCATTTCTTTGGTCTTGGAGGGGAAATCAAGTTCCATGAAGCCAAACGATGTCATTTAGAGAGAATGTAAGTTGAAGCCACTTCCACGTTGGCTTCACTTTCCAGACCCGGAGGTTACCGCCTGGTTTAGTAGCTTACAGTCCCCTTCACCGCCTTTCATGGTGCAATTATGTGTTTCTTGGCATTTCACCGCCACCTGTTGGTCGGTGGAATAGTGTAAAATCATTGGCTGGAATTTGCTTCTGGTATGTGAAGTTGAATCTCACACTGGGCAAAAGAATATTCAAGAAACTATGTTTTTATGGCTTCAAAACAATGTCTTGTGCATCAGTTTGAATATATTTCATTGTATTTATTAGAATTTTAAATAAAGTTCTGTGGGTTTCAACAGTTTTGGGCCGGGCTGTACGAGTTTAAGACATTAAAGCTACACCAGGAACTTCACACTTCAGAGGCTCCAGATAGAAAAATCTAAACTTCGGTATTCAGAAACCTCATAATATCTCTTCAGTAAACTATTGCCAATATTACTTTTCTATTTTTGTTTCTATTAGGCACTGATATTAGTATTACTTCTGCTGCACTTCATATTTTTTACTGTTTTTAATCTTATGTTCTTTGTAATATACTTTTCCTATTTTAGTAGATTTTCTTTTTACTATATTTACCTTTACTTCTTATACCATTCATACTTATTACTCTATTGTTCATATGTGTTTATATTTTTACTGTTGTTTTTTTGTAATTCTTCTGTTGTAATCTTTGATCAATCTCCGGCACGAGCATTTCCTTGAAGATAAATAAAGTTCTATTTTATCTCACGAAACATTTTTAATTTTCTTCTCAATTTTAAATGTGTCACTTCCTGTTGGAAGTCGTAGGTAACGAGGCAAAACCTAACATTTTTTACCATGAGACCAGAGCTTTTCTCTGTTGCAGCTTGTTGGGTGTATTTTTTTTCCCCTCCATGACCCACAACACCACTAACTACTCTGACCCCCACCTCCTCCACCACCCCCCCTAAACCCAGACTCTTTGTCACCGTGGTGATTGGTAGACTAAACACCGTGCAATATTCACCAGATCCACAACCCATTGGATCATTACAAACATTAAGACGATACAAAAGGCAACAAAACTCATGACCCCGCCCCACCCATGTGTCCCCCTGGCCTCCTCACACTCTCTATTTTAAGTGCACATGGTCACATGGACATGAAATTACACACACACACACACACAAACACACACACACACACACACACACTGAAGCTTATATTCTTAACATTCTTCGGCCAGTAAACAAACGGGCCGGACAGATGCATCACCCCCGGCAGACAGACAGATTCTGGGGGCTGGGAATGTTTACATGGTCCTGTCGCCCTCTGAGGCCTCATCCAGAGCCGGCGAGGACGCAGACAGAGAGGAGAGAAACTCTAGGAGACAATGTTCATCAAGTCACGATAAGGGACGACATGCAAGTGCTCGGAATTGTCTTAACTGTAAAAAAAAAAAAGAAAAGAAAAATATGCACATTTGCGTTCATAAATTTATTTAAGTTAATATCCAGATTTACTTCATAACCAAAGTGAATGAAACTAACACACCAACATGCAGGTTTTGCTCATTGAAAAAAAAATATTGATGCACTTGTTTGAGACATTTTCCATTTTAAGTCGGCCATACAGCGTGGTTTCAATTGATTGATTCATATTTTACACATCATCCTAAAATATTCACAAAAATCGGGTTCTAGAAAGGTGCTCTCAGAAGAGTGCAGATCTTTGCCAGGTGTATCTGCAACGACCAATGCCGTATAATGTGATTGAATGGAATACTAATGGGAAGTAAGGCGTCGAAAAACACACTTCATTCAAACTCAAAAAAAAGCGCCGATGGCTGCAGGCAATTGGCTCAAAGTTGTTGGACAAGACACGCCAAAAGATCTCACCAAAAACTAAATTAAACTCACCAAGCTGTCTGCCTGCATAGCAGCAGCTGATTGGCGGCAATGTATTCATCATTGTGTGGACTGGTAGTTCCGTTAGCTATTAGCTGTTAGCGGTTAGCGGTTAGCCGAACACACCGTCCCAAACAATAAAAGTGAGCAAACTGATTTCCCGACTGTGTCTTTGGGCGCAGAGTAGCACGAGAGTTATCTTCAGGGGCACCCTCCGACCGGGGGCCAGTTAAGAGTAGTGAGCGAGGAGTCAGCAGGCGGTTGATGGCAGGATAAAACAATAACATTAAAAGGTATTTTGAGAAAGTGGGAGTCACTGCAACCACGAGAAGTCTTTGAGCTCGCAGCCGTAACTGGCCACCCAAAACATTATGCATTTAGCCACAGCAGAATACGAGGTTAGCCGCGGACAGACACAGAGACGCACACTCACTCACTCACTCACTCACAAATTAACACACACACCAGTCGCATGATCCTCCTGGCGGAGACAATAATACATTTGAGGCGAGGATGGCGGTGAGTGTTTGTGGGTAACTTTAGTTCGATGTTTCGAGTGCCATAAAAAGCCCATGAAGCAGAAGTAAAGCTGGTTCTGTGCGGGACGTCGATGCACAGATCTGTGCTCGGTTTTTAACTTTGATGCTGCAGAGGAGGAAGATGCAAAAGGTGAAGCAGGTTTCTCTGATATCCTCACTCCTGTTGTGGAATCCTCAACTGGTCTCTTATCCTCACCCAGGTTTGTCCACCGTTCTCTGCTTAGCGGTTCAGGAGGAGTTTCACAGCAGGAAGTTTTCTCAGGAATCTTAATTTTATTCAGCCCCTAAATCGGAGGAACCAGGATCTAAAATAAGTCCCTCTGCCATAGTGCCTGCTCCCTGGGAGGCAACGGACCAGGAAGTATCGGGGTGGAGTTTTGCAGTGTTAAAACATAGATAACTATCAAGAAACTTGTCGTTAATAACTTTTGAAAAGCTTCATTTAAACAGCAAGCAACCCATGTGTGCCGATACTATCGACATTAGGATGAGGGATCTCGATAAAAAAAAAAAACATGTATAAAACCTTGTTGTCATGGAAGGCACTGGGTCAGACTTTTTACAATGGATGGCTTTACTGACCCCTAATGGATAAGATAAGATAAAATAACACTTAACTTAACAATTAATCCCCATGGGGGAATTCAATAAGTGGGCTCTTGAAGCCCGAAAGTAGAAAGTTTGTGTCTGCTGTGAACTTTCTGTGCCATGTCTGACTCCTGTGTTAAATGCGGATCAAATTCTACACATTCAACAATACAATTCTACAGTTTTTAGCTGCAATAAAAAGAAGATTTTTTTTGCTGTTGGGCCGACTCAAAGCACAGAGTGGGTTTAGTAGCTGAATGAGAACCAGCCAGCAGACATGTTGGAGTCCCCCGCGGCCCCGGATACGAATGAACTGACCGCATTCTACCGTGACTCCACATCAGTCAAAAAGATATACGCTACTTCCTCCCACACACACACACACACACACACACACACACACACACACACACACACACACACACACGCACGCACACACTAAGGAAAAAAAAAAGCCTCCATCCACGTCTCCATCAGTCAAGTCCTGTGGCCGATGAACTTCCATCGTCTCCAAGGTTGATAACAAGCCTCTTAAGCTTGGCGGCTAATCAAGCTCAAAGGAGGGAGAGAAAGAGAGATAGTGGAGGAGAACAAGAGGTCTGCCTGTGGATGCAGCGACGTCTCTCTCTCTCTCCCTCTCTCCCTCTCTCTTTCCTCTTCATTTTCAATTTTCCCTTATCTTCCTCTCTCCACAGGGGGAGGCGGAGGGAGGCCTAATAGCCTGCGAGGGGGGCTGTGGACTCTCCAGTCTCCCTACATACCAGTCATTTACTTTAACAGGAGAGAGAGAGAGAGAGAGAGAGAGAGAGAGAGAGAGAGAGAGAGAGAGAGAGAGAGAGAGAGAAAAAAAAAAGAGAAAAATGTCCTGATAAATCATCCGGGGGTCACACGGCTTCCATGTTCCCCCCGAGTCGCAGAGATATAGAGCAAAGGAAAAAGAAAAAATGAAAGAAACAAAGAAAAATGAAAGAAAATCCAAAAACAATCTGTCTCAGACGTCCGTCTCGTCTTTGATGTCTGTTCCATCAGACAAACAGCACGAAGCTAAAATAAACAGAAACAAGTGGCCGCCGCTCTGCACGGTTTTGCACCCGGGTTCAACTCTGTTAACGGACTTCCTCTACACGCTTTGATGAGCTCCTCTTGGCATGAAAATATGAGCTCGGATTAATGTGGCTACCGTGTTTCACGGACGAGATCAAATCTGCAGTTTATTTCACATTCTACCTTTTCTTCTTGTGTTTGTAGTCGTCACAGTTTTTCAGAAGTTCAGCTCAGTCTCTTATGTGATTTCCCAATTCATGTTTTTGTATCCCAAGAAGATTAATATGGATGGAGATGTTTGGTGTTTTTTTTTTTTTCATCTTCCTTTGACCAATGACTTTGCTGTCATGGCTCGCAGCCATTTTCCACCAGTGTTGTTTTGCTGTAGAGTTATCTCTGTCTCGAAGCTTTTTCCTGACTTGCTGTTTTCCCGTATTCTTTCACAACTCTTTCTTTTCTGACATCTCACTCCTTTATTTCTAATCATGTCCTCTAAACAAGTACACGCTATCATCGTGGATCCAAGACGATGATACAATTGTGGGGAAATTGGGATCAGCAAAGCAGCTCAGTAGCGGTACAAAATGAATAAAACACTGTTATGACCAAAGGATGGCAAAGACACCAAAATGATGCCGTTAAAATGAACTGAATTATTTACAATTTTTTTAACCACAAAAAACACCATAGTTGCCATTTGCCAAGTATCGTGACTTTTAAAAACGTTGTAATTGAGTTGGGAGTAGAATCTGGGTTCGTGCAGAATCCTACGATATCGATGCTCCCGTTTCATGATAGGATTTTAGTTTTTTTCCAAAGACAATCCTGTGTCTTTAACACCTCTGAGAACACAACAAACAATGCACTGGGCATCACGCTTCAATGTTTTTCTGGTGGTATTACTGCTGGTGACGCTGTCACAAAGACACCCGGATCAATTACCAACAACACGGGACACAATTGTTTCCAAACCAAATGGCGGAACGGAGAAAGGTGACAACATGAAATCTGTCCACTGATTTTCATATGAACAAGAATATCGATCTACTCGTTCATGTGTCGTTAGCAAAACAACAAATGGCTACTGTCCAAAGAAAGAAACCACCGTCAGAATGTTGAACTATAAACTATAAACCCCGTTCTCAGCGCTGTGGTGAAGAATTAAACACTTGTAGTGATTCGTAATGTAGGCAGGCTTTGTTACGCACTGATCAAGCTTAACGTATCACTCACCCTCTTCACCTTCTTTGCCAGGTAGAGTTTCAACAGTTAACATTAATCCGGTTGTTTCCCCTACCTGGGCATAGCTACTGTAGGCTATTTTGTTACGTTGCCTTTGGTAAGCGGTGATACAAGCCTATATCTAGGGCTTTTATCATGAAAGGTAAGAAAGGAAAGAGTTTGCCGTCTTGGTTCAGACTACAGAATCTCTGTGTTACTACATTTGTAAGTAAAGGCGCTATCCTCTTCATCTTAAATCAAGCCTTTATTTTCCCGAGATTGCGACCTGGTGGCAGACAGAGTTGCATAGTGAAAGCGAGGCTTATCGGGAACCAATCTGAATGGTGTCGTTATTCAATGGCCAGAATTGTGCATTCAACATATGCGTAATGAAAACTCTAAGCTATAAACTTAAAAAAAAAAAAGACTGTGTTGCTTCGAGAACTCTTGTATTGGAGCATGTGAAGAACCAGTTATGAAATCTAATGTCACACAGGAGCAGCTGGAAGGAGGGAAGCAGAAGGGAAGAGGCATGATATATTGTTATTGTACTTCCTCGTGGTCACCTGTAGAGGCTACAGAGGTCACAGATGTACAGATTGGTAAAGTTCCTCTCCCTCTTTCATCACTTATCCTCTTCCTCTCTCACAGCCTCTCATCTCTTTCCCACGACTCTCTTACCTCATCTCCTTCCTCCCCCCCCCCCCCCTCCTCCTCCTCCTCCTCCTCCTCCTCCTCCTCACTCCAGCTCTTGTCATCTCTCCGTCTCAAATCACCTCTTCTAACCCTCATCCCATTCAGCCTCTGCTCCGTCTCTTGCTTGCTCATCGTCTTCGCTTTAACTACTTTTCCCATAACCAGGAGGAACTTATTCATTTTGTTTGTTTTTTTAACGAGTGACCTTGTTGTACTGACGGAAGGGCGACATGGCGATCAGGAGATAAGGACCTTCATGTATGTGAGTTTGTATGTTTTGGGGTTGATTTCCTTGCTGTTTTGTGTCCGACCATCCTGATCTCCCTGGAAATACATGATCTCAATCAAGGCAGTTGTTTACAGTAAAAAAAAATAAAATAAATACAGGCCAAATCTTGACCAAAATGATTTAACGATTTCACATATTATTGAATATTCTCACAATACCCAGATATTGTAGAGAGCAATCGGTCAGATACTGTCTCAAATAAATTCAGGTATCGGTGACGATAGGCCGATCTGGTACGAGACACCATTATTTTCATGAATATCAATTCAGTACATTTAAATCTATATATAAATATAAATAAATATATATATATATATATAAGTATATATATTATTATCGGATCGGTATCGCTTGTTGAAATTCATCAAATGCTCTGACAAAACAAATAAGAAAAATATGTGTCTGTCACAGGACTGTAAGAAGTCTTCCACAAGCTGCTAGCTTGAGCACCACAGGCTGTATATAAGAAGTGCTCGTAGTCATGGTGACGTCACCCGTTGGTTTGTGGACTGATGTTATGAAGCCTCGAGTTCAACGATTTCGCCGTCGCCATCTTGGCTTTTTTGCAACCGATGAATGGAAGTTACCATATTTGGAATGTGGAGGAGTGACGTAGAGACGCCGGATACGGCTCTGGTAACGGCAGCAACCTGTCAATCACTGTTAGCCTGCCCTAAAGCGTACTTCACTTTATGGTCTATTTGACTCTAAATGGACCATAATTTACTAAATTAACATCATGCTGTGTTGAATAAGACTTGAAAGTAGAGATTGAGACCATAAACTCATGTTTACAATGTTTACTGAGGGAATAAATCAAGAGAGAAGTAGAGTCATTTTCTATAGACTTCTATACAACCAGAGGAGTCGCCCCCTGGTGGTCAGGAGAGAGAATGCACTCGGCTTCACTCGGCAGAACCGTAGGTTGCCGCCTGTTGAATACTAACAACAGCCATGTTGGTTGTTTACGTTCATTCATTTATTCATGATAATTTAGAGGGAGTGGCTTTGGAGGGAGGCCTGAAGGGACCAGTGTTGTCGTTTAGCTACTTTCCTGCTAGATTTTAGTTTCTCAGCATTGCCAACCCTAGCTTCAAGTCTCTTAGTTGAGTCTTAATGCGTGGACTTCAACACGAGGCCACATTCAAAACTACAATAAAGAGTTGTGTCGACAGTCACCATGTCAGAAAGTGTCCGGGCATCAAAAGAGAAGAAATAAAAAGGTGAGAAACACTGTGACAAGTGTGTTTAAAAGACACACACACACACACACACACACACACACACACACACACACACACGCACACACACACACACACACACACACACACCTCTAGCTGTCCCTCTCTCCCCCTCATGGTTCTCTAACGTCACTCCTGCAGTGCAGATAAGACCGAGCCGGGCTGTCAGCGGACGCCATGTCTGTCACTGTTGACACACACACACACACACACACACACACACACACACACACACACACACACACACACACACACACACACACACACACACACACACACACACACAAAACCTGGCACTGACATTTGAGGGTTGGAGTAATATATAAGTTCATCAATTACGTGTCCACTATTGTCCTTTTGATTCGAGTGTAATCCGATATATATCTTAGCAGTCTGGCTGAATATGCCCTCAAGGTGCACTTAGAAAGGACAGTAGTCTGATTGTCTAACCCACTCTTAACCACATCAGCTGCAAACCCCAAATGTATTGTGTCTCCAGTACATCCAACTGGGAGGCAGTCAGCAGGCAGCTCTTACGTCTTTTCCAGCACATTTTACATGATAGTAGATATATGGATATGTTAAGAAATGATGACTTAATACCATTAATTTGCTCTGATAAATACACTTTGAGGGAAGCATAATGTCATCTGGATTCGGTTCAGTGGCAACATCTTTCCCGATGAAGATCGGTTTAGGCAACAAGAGCACGTTGGTTAAAGGGAAGATTCTCCACCTTTTTATTTGGACGTACAATCAGCGTTGATGGTTGATGTAGTCGATTGAAGCAATGCATTCCTCAGCGCGAGCTATAATTGACCCACGAAGCTCTAAATATGCAAAATCTGTTGTTCTTCCTGCATCCAGTGGCGTCATTTGCATATTGCAAACTTTTCCAACAGTGGCATCCCAAAAATCGGAGTGCAGAGGACGTTATTGACGGTGTTTTTTGCAGACTCGGATGTTCAGCCGTATTTATTCTAGCCTGAGTATACAGGCTGCAGCAGAGAGAGGCCGAGGAAAGAGGCCAGCAGGGACCCTTTGGGTGCCAGACGCTTACACGCAATGCATCCTGGTACATGTAGGCACTGCAGGCTCGGCCCTGCAAGCAGGAGAACTCATTGAGGATTGTATTGCTTCTTTTGACTACACTCACCATCAAAACTGTTTGGACATCCACATGAAAGGTGGTGCATTTTTCCCTTTCAGGTTGGGGAAAGATCATTGTTTCTTTTAAATGTTTAGATTAAAGACGTCCACTCTCACGCTTTAGGTTACCTTTGACCTTCGATGTCAGTGAATATTTTGCAGCGTGGCAGATATATTCATTAAAAAAGTTTCCTAATCTAGTTGATGGAAAAATTGAATCCAGTCTGTATTAAATTTCTTTGAAAACAAACTTTTATCCATCTTAAAATGTTGTTGACTCACAATGAGCCTGAGACTGTTTCTTTTCATAAAACATAAAAGGGAAATAACCTAAATAATCATGACCCTTGAAAACGTTTCCTAAACAGCTGTGGCAACAGTAAAACTATTTATTTGAACAGAAATTAGAAATGTTGCAAAAAAGAGTTTATTTTCATTTATCATGCAATTTCTTTAAAGACAGGCTATATGTACGAATTGTAGTTTGTGGTCAGTAAATTGCACGCACACATGTTCTTGTCCATGCATGCATTCCCCAGCACACACACACACACACGCACACACACACACACACACACACGCACGCACGCACACACACAGACTGAAGTAGAGACGACATTATACTATTAAGGCGCTCACTTATCATGCTCGACCTTTTTCCTCCACGTCTTAATGTGTCTCAGCTAAACCCCCCCATTAGTGAGTCCCCCACCCCCAAACTCACACACACACACACACACACGAATACACACACACATACACACACACGTCCTCCCCCTACACCCGTAACATGAGTTAGAACCAAAACTTATTTTAGGTTTCTGTGACTGAAAATGTATCAAACTGTACTTTTAACTCCATTAAACTGAAACATCTGAAACTCCAAGTGCTTTAAAACAATCACTCAGACGTAATTACAGTTTTTGACCCTGATCTGGCTCTACTTAAGACCCCATCCCCTCCAGCGACCTCCCGTGTCCTCATCCTAAATGGAGTCGAAGAAAGCCGAGTGTCCCCTCAACCCCTCAACCCAGAAACACACCTCTGCACTTAATATCCAGGAGCGTCTCTGGAGTAATTTCTCTGAAACTGCAGCCTCTTAAAGGGCTCAAGGTGTTGCATATTATCAAGGCTTAACACAGGAGGTGGAGGGGAGCAGAAAGAGAGCGAAGCGGGGGGGGGGGCGAGCGAAGCAAAACTATTTAAAATAGAGACGAAGAAGAAGCAATAAAATGGCCAAGGAGGAGTGAAGAATTTCCGAAGAAGATCATAAAAAGGTGAAGGTTCAAGGCGTGCGGAGAAATGTTCATTTATTTACTCTCCACCCTCAAGCATAAACTGATAATAAGTCTCTCAGCATGGGCCTTTGGATCTCCTTCCAGCCGTGTTACAGTAAAGGATTATGGGCTGTTAAAAAGAGGAACTGGACCAAAACAATGTGTTGCGATGAAAAATGGAGACGCCTCCCAGGCGCGATGTAGCAATCAAATCGAGACGCAGCGTACTTCCGCGAGTGACCTTACAAAATATACACGCGCACCCCGTCCGATCGCTTTGACAGCCAGCCCTGATACGCATCCCATGTTTCTTTGGATGCCATCGCGAGTTGCTCGTCTTGTAAATGTCAGCGGTGTGGAGGTGGGGGGGTTGGGGGGGGAGGGGGGAGAGGGTCGGCGTTAAATCCTCCAGAGGTTGAACCCCGCGGAGAGACATTTTTCTTCTCAGCTTCACCTGCTGAAAAGTAAATGTTTAAGCGAGCGAGGGATAAACAGCCCTAAATCATCATCGCGAGCTCCCAGCGCACACCTTATGGGGGAATGGAGGAATTCTGGGAAATAAAAGTTGTCCCCTGGCTGTATCTCTGTCGGAATCAGAAGTGTGACAGAACTGAGGTGTGCACGGGGGGGAATTTAAGTCCCGGGATTAAGACTTGATTTTGTTTAAGGTTCCAGTTGCCAGCTTCCTGGCTCGCCATCCCCTTCGATGTTTCTGATCGGGCCGAGATATGACAGCAGGTTAACGCATCTTTCATCGTGCAGACATTGCACCCTTAATCCTGGCGGCACCGATAATTGGTTGACATCTATTTTTTTTTTTTTTTTTAAAAGCACTCTGTGGGAAACATTATCGTGTCTGATTCATAATGACACCAAACGCCTGTCTTTGCTCGGCATGTAAACACGGATTAGGCTTTTCATTTAACAGTATATTTGCTCGAGTTTCCCCCTCCGTCTTCCTGAAACCCAAACAAATCATTAACGTAATCGCGGTTTTCCAGCAGGACGGCACTGTGTGGCCGAGAGGTTACGCGCCAGTTACAGTAAGAGACAGAACGTCGCCCACGTTTACGCAAACAAGTGATGTGACCCGATGGTGCTTCTTCTGGTCACAGTCAACAAAACATCATTATTATTTTTTTTCCACAGAAATTGAGGGAAGACATTTCTGGGTCAGACGAAAAAAGTTAAATTCTTTAGTTGCAGACTTTGGAGCCCGACTTAATGACTAATGAGGAGAAGTTGTAGTTAGATTGAAACAACGGTATGGAGACGAATGTAAAGCATTAAAATGTGGAATTTTGAAACTGCATATTAATTAAAACTTACTCCTCATGTGTCCCACTGTGTGGATTTATGATTTGACTAAAGAAGAAAGAAAGAATTTAAGTTATAATAGTTTATGAGACACTTAATGTCCCCCCATGGAGGGAAAAGTTTTAATATTCAATTGTTAAAACAGGTGAGTGATGATGATAACCTGAAGTTAAAGGCTTCACCAATGGGCACCTTAATATCTTAAGAATTAAGGTTTTGAACTGAAACCGATAGCCGGATGTGTTTTCTTACATTTTAACCATGCACGGTATAAAAAGAGAGTCGACTGTGGTTAAAAGTGATACATTTGCTTTTTACCACTGAACAAATTCTGCAGAATTGAGAGGAAGAGTTGGCGGTAAGTGGAAGAAAGAGTAAACAGAGAACACATAGTTTCACCAAAAACTTCTTGTTTTAAGCTGAATTAAATCACATTTTTGACAATGTTTGCGCTTGTTAAATTTATTTGAAGAGCATAACATTTGTTGTGTGAAACCATCTGGCTTTTTCTATTTTTTTTTTTATTTCTGCAGCTTCCTAAAAAAAAAAAAAAAAGATTCCTCTGTGGGTTGAGAAAATCCCGGCTTATAAAAACCCTCCTCTGGATCAAAAACGGGAAATTAGGTTACTCCTCCTGGTCGCTTTTTACCTCACCTACAGCAATGATGTAAAGCAAGTGGAGCGACACGGCCTGTTTAGTATTATTTTATTTGGCAGGCCTATGGGCAGCAGGGGGAAAGAACCCCCCCCCCCTCTACACCCCCCCAACACACCGCCGCCCCCCTCAGTATCTCTCAGCTCCCAGGAAGCTGCCGGGCTTGGCTGGAGCCAGAGTTCTGCCCCATCCATCATCCTTATCAGGGAGAGTCTGGCTGAACTGAGGAGAGGAGAGTAAGAAGAAGAAGAAGAAGAAAAGATCCGCTTTTTGAATTAAAAGCAAAGTCAGTAATTTTATATGAAATAACAAGGAAAAGAAGGGAAAAACATAAAGTTACGTCCCAAACTTTTACGGGAGTTATGATGCACCAAGAGAGTGTGTGTGTATGTGTGTGTGTGTGCATGTGTGTGGTTGTGGTCAGGAATCAGGATGGGGGTAAGGTAGAGATGGAGGGGGGAGGAGGGGTCGGCAGTGATAAGCCCTGATACAAACAATAACAACAGGCACCATCCAGCCACATCAAAGCCCCCCATTTAGATTTTGGCTGGTTGAAGGGGAGGAGGGGGGGTGAGGTGAGGGAGGGGGGGGGGGGTGCACGGATGGGGCGGGGGTGCAGAGGTGCAGGGGTGCTGGGGTGCTTTGCAGTTACAGTGGCTCATCAAAGCCTTCGGCAGCGGTCTGAGCCCGCACCAGGACGGTTTCAGGGAACATCTTTTACAACTCTGTTTCAAATAAACAACACACGGCCAACAACACAGAGACGGAAAAAAAAAAGAAGAAGAGGAATGTCCAAAAGCGGCTCCTGATAAAGAGGTTTATGGCCGGAGCTGCTGCTCACTGCCGGGGATAAAGAGCCCAATGCCACAACTGTCAGTGTGTCCTCAGACGTCAGAGGCAGCGTTACACAGACTGGAAACACTTTCACTATCAAAGCAACAGGCCGACGATGAGGATGCGTTGTCTTCATTAGTTATCTCCTGAAATCATAAGGAAGTTGGCCGCATTCAATGTGATGCCTAATGGCGGCATAATGTGGAAACAGCATCCAACAAGCACAGTGGGATCAGATATAGCATTGTGCTTGCTTTCTAATTAGACTATATGATCTAAAAAGATCTTATTGTTTATTAGGATCTCCTATTTGGCTTCTAATTAGAGTATAAGTTGGTATAATAGTGCATAAGTAGCCTAAAGTAGCCTCTGTATATTCAGGATCTGAGGCTATTATGTGGTTTCTGATTACAGCATAATTTAAGTGTATGGTGTCTAATTAATAACTGTGTTTGTTTACTGTTGAAAAAAGAAAATATTATTTCTAGTTTTGGTATAATTTGATACAATAAAGTGCGACCAAAGTTTTCCAATACCAAATATGTCAAGCTGTATTGAAAAGACCTAAAGATCTTTCCATTTAATGTAATAGTGCAGCCATTAAAAATATATTTTTTTACAGTGTTTGTACAATTCTTCTATTTTTTTCATATGACTTTGAGGTGAATGGTCAGAAAATATTGGTGCTCAAGAGGGCCATAGTGCAACTTATTTATATTTACATATCACATGATCCTTTTTGTACTGGTAACTTAATTAAACAGCTGTTGTCTTCAATTGGGGTTCAATGTTACATTTGCATATAATAGTCACAACCTTATGCAAAAACAAGAACAAGGAAGTAAGTCACAAGTTAATGAACGTATATTGAGAGCTTTTACATATTTTTTTAAGTAAGGCAAGAATCAAACAAAAGATTTGATACTGTATTAAACGTTTCCTTCAAACAGCGGTCTGGTTGAGAGTCAGTCTACTCACGAGTTTGACTCTCAGTCGTGCAGATGTCGATCCCCTGAGTGAGGAATGTGTTTGCGACAGCGTGCCGATATTTTGTTTGATTCTCGCTATTTTGATGCAGCACCTGTTGGAGTTTTCTTGACGTGCGTACGCGTCACCCTGTTCAGCCTCTTTAAGTAACATAGCAGGAACCGGCAACCCCGTCTCCTAAAAATGACATTCCCAGAAACGCTTGGAGGGAAACGTATATGTCGTCGAGGATTACATTTAAAAAAAACTTTCACCCAGGTGACCGTTTTTTTGTGTCTGTGTGAACCAAGTACTTTTGTAGCCTTTTTGTTTTGTTTATCATTTTATAGTAATTTTAGGCCAAACCACAATTTCTTTTTTTTGTTTAGTTTTGTTTAAATTTACAACATTTACCAAACTGTTCCAAACTGCGACCGTAATCCAGCAGAAGATGCGTTTCCCTCTAAACGTACGATCGAGAATGCAGTTGAGTTGAATGGCAACGTAATATTGGAGGAGACGGGTTTGTAACCAAAGGCCGTATTAACCTGACGCACAGTCAGAAACTGGAGCTGAAACAGCAGCAAAGAAACTTCAGCGTCAGAAATTACCAGAAACTAAAAAACTGAAATGGTGTAAATTGTTTTTTCTGTTGCTTTTTTTTTAACAAATATATTCTTTGTTTTGTGATTTTGCTCAGAGATGCATGCAGGCACCCCCCTCCCCCCTCCCCCCTCCCCCTCTCGCTCTCCAACGCCAGAGGCAAACATAAACTCATCCGTCTTGATGATCACAAAAAATCAAGAGCAATCCATCTCGCTGGAGATGAATGGGCTTCTCCGGGGCTGGAAACGTAATAAAAATGGCTCTCTAATGGTGTATAGTTGTATTAGGGCCCGTTTATAAAAGCCATAAGGCCATTGTCAGGCAGGCAGGGAAAATACAGCATCATTACAGGTCTGTACAGACGTGGATCAGCCTCTGATAACATTAAAGCAAAGCTTCCTTTGTGTGGCGGTGATCTGCTCTCCACCACCGTAACTGGTTCTGGCGTGAGCCAGACGAGCAGCGGCTTTGAAGTTTGCGGTGTGTGTCGCAGGCTCGCCGAGGCTCAGCTGATGTCAGAGCCGTGCAGCTGACAGGACGAGTGCAGGGCCGTTTGAACTGGAGGCGCTGCTCGCTGTGTGATGCAATTAAAGCTACATCCTAGAAACAAGCTCATTGTGGAGTAAAGGGGCTCTATGACGGGGGATTAAAGGGCCACGCCAGAGGTCGTGCATATTTCTTTACTGATTTACTAACAGGACGTTATCAGCCACCAGAAAACAATTGTTGTCGATGTAAAATCAATGTATATATATTTTTTGCTTCACTTACTAGCCAAAACAATTTGTGTGCAGCGTGTTTATTTATTAATTTATTGTTTGCATCATTCAAGGGAATTTTATGCGAATATTATGGGCGACGACTTGCAGCGATGGTCCCCTTCCGGACTCGAAGCGGGGACTTTTGGGTTCAAGGTCGGCAACTGGGGTATTGATTCATTGGTTTCAGAGGTAATCCTGTCATGAATTGAAGTGTTGAACAGGTGGAAATTATCATCTGCTGTGGCCCTCTAGCTGAAGTCAGACCATAACTGGCAGATCTGTACAAGATTTCATACCAATGTGTCCAATATTTGTAGAAATATTTCACTCTGGAACAAATCTGGACTCAACACATACAACTCAAGAGCCACAACCACGTGCACGACTACAAATACTGATACAAATAACACTTTTACATTGCAGAGTGTGTTTCTACCTTTTTATTATGCATTTAATGGAAACCAATGTCAAAAAAATCTAAATCCCTGTGATCTGCGGTGGAAAACCGTTGATACAAATGTAGATGCAATTCGAAGACAACCCAACTCATTTCCCTTTTCATACAGATTATTTTCAGAGAGTTTGGATGAGGAAACTCTTAAAATTGGATTTAATTTGAGTGGTGTGTTTTCTATCAATTCAAACAAGTTTTTTGTAAAAAAGAAAACACACATAGCTTCTGGAATTAGTCTGGAGTGACCTGCTGCACCTCGCAGTGACTGAGATGCTTCCAATGAAACCAATTTGCAGCATCCAGACATCCCAAACTGGTTCGTTCCAGATCAATAAACACTAAGAGCCACGTGGTCACAACCTCCCCTCATCTACAGCCCCGTGTATCCTGTCACGCTCAACTGTGACCTAAAAAAGCCAATTAATATTAAAACCAAAGCTCATGTAAACCAAATGATACCCGTAAAAACTGAGCTGATAAAGTGACCAGAATGCATGTGGATAGAACAGAGTTTTGACAAAAAAAAAACACCTGCTTCATAAAATGTGCTTCAGTTAAAAAAAAAAATAATAACTTTGATGGGGTTATGAAATGTAATTGTGTTCTGCTCGCATTTTAAATGCATTAAATCAAACTGAATTTTGAACTCGATTAAAAGACAATTTGAATCTGCAGAACCAAAAACATCCATGTGGTCAAATTGGAGCCTGTTTTCTGTCTGCAGAGACATCAAAGCTTCTCAGAAACATCTCTAATATCTATCTATATTTTTTAGATTTTTAAATATATACAACCCCACAGATGTATGTCTAACTGAAATGAAACGTAGTGTCCATGGTCTTTTTCTAATTTTAAGCTGTGATTTGTTTAGCTGTAACTCCAGCCACTGTTTGATTTCTATTCACCGAAGGCCTCTTGATTGATTCCCCCTCATTGTCTAATCACCGTCAGCTGTGGGACTCTGGTACGGCCTATTTAACAAATTAGTGCCTGTGTCTTATTATCGTTGATCTCAAAGACGGCCTGAGGGCCGAAACGTCGTTCGAATAAAATTAATACATTCAGAGTCATCTGTGTAACGGGTTTTTGTTTCCTACTTTCAACTCTGCATGCCTAACATTCCTAAAACAATCAGCTATCAAACAGAAGGTCGGTCGATAGAAGACAAATCAATCTAAATTAATTATAAAAGTTAATTCAACTCCAGGTCCGTGCTAGCTTTTCTTTTACAGATTTAAACCGTATTTCACAGTCTCAATGAGCACGTGGGGTTTCCTCTATCGACACGGAGGGGATTCCGATGTCGCTAGTCACTCGTTAGTCACGTGAGTTCGTCAGTGAACGTCAACCACGCTCTTTTCCTAAACGTAAGTCAGTGGTTTTGTTGCCTGAACCTTAACTTCCTGTAAGGACGGAAGTTTATTTTGAAAAAGACACTATGTGCATGAAACAAGTGGAAACTGACACGCCCAAAAACTGAGGCCTCGTGGTGAACGTAGAGCTTCATAGTTTGAAATGTAAAGGTTTGGGTTTTTCAGTTGGGTCGCTTTTGTCTAAATGTTTTATTTGTTTTTTGAGATACTGATATAAGTAAAACCAGGGCCGTAGCTTGGATTTTAACAATACTGAGGCACCACCCCTTCCCTCAATAAATATTTAGCTATTCACCAAAATAAAAGTCTGTAGAAGTGTTTTCCATATTTAATACATTCCAATTTTTAGATGAAACGTTTATCTCCCTGCTCAAAGCCTTCTTCATAGTAATGCTAAAAATACAGCGTAGACAAAAAAAAAAATCACTTTATTTCAATTTAGTTTTGGTTTTGATTTTGGCCTACAATTCCTCCTTGGGGTCATTAAAAGCCCCAAATACCCAGAAACAATATTGAGGACAATAACTCAACAGTAGCTGTGGTGCAACTCTTTTTAGCCCAGAGTAAAAATCTTTCTAACAAAAAGAAGATTGTTGGGGTCAGGCATTAATTATGTGAACACTATCCTGGGCCAGAATAAAGCAAACCATGTCATTGGAAAAAAATGTATCCTCCTCCTGTCGGATCCAAATCACAAATTACATTTTTTATTTTTTTTTTTCCTGCTTCATAAAAATTCCGTATGTAATTTAAGAAGAAGCTGAGACACGATCTGCTCCTTGGACGAGTGTAAAAAAAAGTTACAAACAGCCGAGTGGATCTGGGCCGTCTCGACCGCGGCGGCCTCGCGTGCTCTTGTGCCGCTCGTTGTTTTCATAAAGGGCAAAGCTCGGAGGCCCCCTGACAGATATGCCGATGTAATTGGAAGCGTCTGGCATTGTGTGTCAGCCCACAACCTCAGTGCTTCTGTCTACACGTACAGAGAGATTCCGACCTGTACACACACTTAAAGTCAAGTCACAGTATATCATGACCCGACGTCACAGGTTTGCTTTTACACTGATCTATTGGCTGTGAGAGACCGTGGGAGAAGGCAGTAGATGCCTGTCTGCCCAGAAGCCTCATCCACATTTGGTTATGAAGTAGAAAAAGAGAAGAAAAAAAAAAAAAGAAATAGGTAACTGGGTCAATTCAGGAGCCAAACAAAACCAGAAGAAACACAGCCGCTGTGGTTTGTGTAGATTTAACAAAGTTTTCTTATTTGTGTGACAATGTGCGAGAGGATTTGATGGAATGAGTGTTTACTAAAATGTGATCGTTTAACTGTACTATTTACTACTGTGTCTCATAATGCATCCAATATGTTGTTTGTAATTTCCCTCCAGAACAACACAAAGGAGCGTTTTCTCATTTGAAGGCTCTAACGGCAGGACGGGGTCATTTGTCTTTGCCTTACGAAATCATTTAAAATCTGTTTTATTATGTGAAAACCTGGCTATATAAAGAGGATGTCACCCATTTGGGTTAGGGTCGTCACCATCTTGTTTTTTTTTGCAACCAGAAGTGACATTGAAGCGTGGAGCTATGTACAGTCGAACGCTGAATAAGACATTTTTAGATGTCAAAAATAGACAAAAATGTTACAATTAACTTCTATGAACTGAAAACACACTGTGAAAGGGTTAAAGTTGACAAAGAATGTAGAAACCTGTCAATCACAAGGTAGCCCCGCCCTAAAGCGTACCCTGCTTTATGGTCTATAATATTTACTAAATGTACATCACGCTGTATTGAAGAGGAGGAGGAAGAGGACCGGGTAGATGGACAGGTCAAACACGGGACTTTCACCCAGGAGACCTGTGTTGGTGTCCAGCGTAAAAACCATAAGTAACGTACTTATTTTAACCCAATTCATGATCCATTTACTAAACCTAGCCAAGTAGTTTTTTTGAGATTGCAGTTTCAGAACAACAAAAGCGCCACAAATTATTAAAACACTCTCACATTTTGTTACACATATGTAGAAATGTTGATATGAAATATATTTTTGGTTCATAAATGTCTAGATTCAACGTATCCAGTGTTTACTTGCATACATACATACATACATGCATACATGTATGCATGCATAGCCAATGTTTTTCCGTATGTGTGCAAACCAGAAATAATGACCATAAGAATTTGATGAGACATCAACACACAGAATATAAACAATACAAAACCTGGAGTTGTATTATTCCGAAGACAATGTGCACAACATATTTATTGGCATCTGTCTTGCGTAAGTTCATGTTGTTTTAAAGAGAAGTCCAGCTCTGCAGACGACACTAGGAATCCCGTTTTCTTTTTCTTTTGAACATTATTCATCCAGGTTGCTTCCTGGTTATCTAGAGGGGAGAATCCTCCAAGACAGCAGCAGCTAACACCTTCAGCCACAGAGCCGCAGTAAGCACATTTCACAAGTGACTCGGACTATCTCGATGCAGAGAGCGTTACACTTCGGCATAAGTCCCACACATCAGACGGGACGGTACCGGCATGAGATCGCTGATAGGGGAAGCAGGACTAAACAACATGTGACACGAGCAGAATGAGCCATAAATCCCATCCGGGGCTCAGCGAGAACGAGCAGCAGTGAGTGGCTGGAGCAAACGGCCAGATGTGGAGCGGTGCTGCTGAGGAGGGAGACAGATTTATGGCCTCTTCTTTAATGAGGTAACATCCTTTTCTCTCATAAGACTTTTAAGAACTTTTTTTTTTTCTTTTTTTTTTTTTCCCACATGCAAGAAAAAGCTATTTCTCTGGAAGCAAGATGAGGATGCAGAAAGGAAAGAGCGGAGGGAGAAAGAAGAGGAAAAAAAAAAAAAAAAAAAAAAAAAAAAAACTAGGACGCAAGTGTAAAATTTGACTTATTCTTTTTCTTACGTCGTTGAAACGGCGGCTGCAGAAGGGAGGTTCGGGAGTGAGTGGGAGGATGAGTAAATTGTGTAATACTTTAACGGTAACATAAACAGCAGAATATGATCTACGACGCTTTATAAACTTATGTGAATGATTTGCAGTTTCGATTTTTGCAGTTGGTGGGAAAATACTAGACCATTAAATTTTGTAGATTTCTAGACACACTCGCAGAATGTGTTGAAAAAAAAATCATGAAGCAAATATTTTAAAAATAAAATCATGCTGCTCAACTTTTTCTTTTATCAAGTGCAATCGTAAAGTATTGTCATCTCTTCAGAGACACAACACAGGCGTAAGTGTTTTAAGTGTTAGAGGGCAGTTCATGGATTTTCAGTGTTTAGATATAATTTAGTTCACCTCCTTGAAAAATAACAAAAAGGAAAAAAAAAGAAAATCGGTGAATAGTGACATTTGTCGAGTAACATGGAGAAAGAAAAGTAAAACTAGTTTCCTTCATCCAGGAGGCCGCTGTTTGAGCCCCGTGTGAAACGAGAATTTAACGTTGATTTATTCAGTATCTTTCATACTAAAGTTATTTCAACCCAAACCACCATCTTTACTAAGCAAGTATTTTTGTTGCCTAAACCTAACTAAGTTATTTCCCGTGAAGACAGAAGTTTATTCTGATGAGACTATATGCATGTAACGAGCGTAAATTCACACATGTTGCTTCGACTTTTGTAGAAAAACGCACCAAAATTGAGGGGTAACTTTTACATAACATATCATATGAACCGTTGTATGAGGATATGATGGTATATACAAAAAATTTAAAATAATACATGTATGGATGCTCATGAGCTATTAATTGTCTTAATTTTTTCTGCTAATTTGTTGCTAGCTTCCCAGAAGTCCAGTTGGAGTAACACATACTGCGTTTAAAGGCTCATCAGGCACCAAATGGTTTGCAGTAGGCTAATCACAGAGGGTATTTATTTCATCTGTTGTCATGACGATCATGAGGTAAACAGGAAGTGTTCACTTGCATGTATTTGATTGGCCAACGCAACGCCTCGCCGGACGACGTTGCGTTGCTGCAGGTTCAACTTTCTTGCCGGGGGTTTTTGCTGCTTTCTCCCCAAGCTTTGACATTAAATTAATAAATAATTGCACTCAGTATCACCTCTTATTAAATCAAAGCCTCCACTATTAAAAAAAGAAAAAGAAAATCCAGAGGGGTGATTAGGGCCCGCAGCAGATTGCATCCTATAAAACCTGAAGGGCCTCTCCTTGTTTTTGCTGAGGCGGTGGGCGGCCATTTATGAGCTGCTAACATGAACGAAACAAGGTTTTAAAACAGAGTAGGTAACAGAGGATTTGTGTGGCTGCATTCGAGGGCCTCCACCTGGAACACTGGCCCAGATTGTGCTCGGGCCCTGAATGGCCGAGTCATCACCCTCTAACTCCTCTGCTCATTATACGGCCTCTCCACCTTCACTCAGCAGTGTTTGAACAGCACTGAAGGACCCTACGAGAATGAGAAAACACGCCACCAATTTCATGAATGGGCACCGTGCACCCCCCCCCCCGCCCCTCTCAAAAGAAATCGGAGAGAAAAAAAAAACAAGGTGGGTAAATACCGCCGTTCCCAGCGGTTGACTGAAAGCGACAAGAGTCGAAATTGAATTTCCGTGGAAGTGATGTAATCCCCTGGCCCGGGTCAGACTGAGATGTTATTATCTTAATTTGAGGTTCATTAATCGCCGGTGAAGCGGGCTGATGACAAGGTTTCCACCTTGTCCCAGCTGCATGGAGCTGCCAGCTGATTTAGGACGGCTCCCTGCCTCGGTATGTAAACCATTTGCAGCAGGAATGTATAAGCAAGCTGTAAAAATAGGATTTGGCCTGAGACGTACAAGACAGATCGTGCCGTAAAACAACGCGCCCCATCTCCACTGCAGCCTGGCGGGGGCGGTCGAGTTGTTTTGGGGAGGGGTTGGATTGTTGGTTAGTTCTCACAAGCTAAGGGAAGCCCGCAGGTTCAGAGTTCGGGACTTGGCGACAGGCCATAGATTTGAGGAGGAGGAGGAAAAGGAGGAGGAGGAGGAGGCGTGTTTGAAATTGAGAATGGATTATAGGCTCCAGAACGCTGTAATCCTCCTCACAAATAAACGATATATAACGTACGAGTCTCACGAGGGGGCTTAGGGAGGAGACACTTTCACATGCAGGCAGGTAAACATACACTCGCTTTCACGTCTGCACACACAAGCATGCGCATATCTCAGAAAGTGCAGAAGAGGCAGGAGAAGAGGTGCCTGCACTAAATCTGAGCCAGTAGAAGAAGAAAAAAAAGGAAAACACTACCTGTTAGCCGGGAGACCAAATCCTAATCCGGAGCGAAACAAGGCCCTTGTGAAAGCCCCGAGGAGAAATATTGACGGCGTGATGCAAGGAAGCAGCGCAGCTTACCGCCTTCACATCCATCAGCATTCTGGAATCACCAGTTAATCGCGTTTATAAGCACGAGAAATGAAAAGTAGAAGAGAAGAAGAAGAAGAGTCACAGGAGGAGACTTCACCAAAACTGAAAAAAAAAAAAAAAAACTGATATCAAATTTCGAGAGAAATAATTTGAAACAAATTGCGACATTCTGGTCGGACAGACGGAAGAGAAATACAACGAGCAGAAGATCACAGTTATGTCTGCACAAGAATGTTTAAGAAACAGTGACTTAACCGTAATCCTAAACCAAACAGCCCAATGCAGACGTTGGGCTTCTTCCAAAATTAAGGAGTAAAAAAAGAAAAGAAAAAGCCTTTACTAGTTTTCTTCAACATTTTAACTGATTTAAACATCAGATTTGGGAAAAAAATAACTAAAAAGATGTTTTGAATAGTCGTTCAGTGCGGATTGAGAGGTGGGAGCAGTCATGTAGTCACGGAAGAAAAACATCTGCAACTTTTCATTCAAATAGTGGAATTTAATTTAGAGATTCTCCGTTTGCTTTTTAAAGTTCTGTGTGATTCACCCACTACAAACTACAAAGCTGAAACATTTTGTTTATTGATCGTATGTACACTATCACCACCTGCATAAAGCTTACTTACCGGTTGCCGTAGTGACGCCTGCGTCAGGTGTCCGCGCGAAAGTTTGACGCGGGAATTTTTGTAACTAAGCGCACGCTTGCACAGAGCTTTTGTCATAAATAGTTAATATTAAATAGAGTTTACTGACATAAGCACTATCAACATGTCGGAAGATTTTACAAACACGGTCAATTTGTTTGTTCCATCCACATTAAATTGTTTACATGGTATTCAACCTTTTGTTTCATTATAGTACATTTGACTTCTGTCTTTACAGGGCTTGTATAAAAGGTGTTAACAGTTTGTTGAATATGAGATATGAGCTTACTGTTATTTTTTCTGGTGTTTTACCGGTTACACTCTTTGACTTCTTGCGTCTTCACGGTACATTTTGTTTGTACGCCCTCTGGCTTTTTGTAGAATACTGCGGGTTGAGCATAAACGCCTTTGTGCACGCTCGTGGCTAGCACGCCATCTGTGGAGGCTCACGCCAAGGTGCCTGGCGCGAGTATAAACAAAGCTTTATTGTCTAAATATGGTTTCAAAGTATTCTCCACACTGCCAGGTATGGAGTTCTGATGGAGGATACCCTTTTATTTCATTTATTTTGCTTTTGTTTTTACCAACAAACAGTCCAGTTTTAAGATATTAAGTCTAAAGATATATGAAATTGAACCTTGAAAAATCCAACAAGTGTAATCATGGAATGTAAACTCCTCTTCGGGTCATTAAACCCCCGAAATTTTGAGAAATATTACATGACAGGAGGACGTGACCTCTGTGTCTTTAGCAGCAGCGTTGGAAAAACAAACACGTGCTTTTTTCAAGTTTTGCAGATATACTGTTCCACAGTACAGCGTTTTGAGTAAAAGATATTTAAAACAATTAAACAAACAGTGTGTGGATGTATGATGAATATTAAAACTTGAAAACAGCAAGAAAAAGATAGAAGACAATTATAATATATCAGGAGATATTATCTTAAATGTGAAAATGTCCCCCAAACAGGTTTTGCTTATTACAGGAGCTGGCTGAGACAAGGGATGGTGTAAAAAAAAAAAAAAAAAAAAGGTTGACCTAGACAAACTGACAGGGGCAAAGTTGAGTTTGGATTTAAAAGTGTGCACCAGGCACATGCATGTTTGAGGTTAAAAAATGTCAAGACTTGAGCATTTATCATATCACTGCTTTTCGTGTGCAGACGACATTATCCATGATCCACATTCACATCTTCACTGTGACATGGGAGGTCCCGGGGGTTTAGACCCCGATGAAGGGCCGTCTCCCCAAAACTGTGCATTTTTTTTGTTTTTCTTTTCCTTTTTAAGACCAAACAATATAGAATTGTTGAAGTGGATTTTTTTTTTCTTCTTTTGGGCCACGCATATTTTTCCGTCTTTAGAAATGAAAAGGATGATAAAAGCAGCCAGAATCACTTCAGTAAACAGAAATGTCTCAGCAGTGGCAGATATCCTGTCATCTCGGTGCCACCGTGACTGGCTCCCAGCTTGACTCGACATTTAGTCCGTGGCAAAAGATGCCCGCAACCGCTATTTTATTCAAAACACACTGCACGGACTGAGTGCCAAATAAACTACCTGTCATATGTCGTGACATGTCCCGGACGGAGGAAGGGTTTCTTCTCTAGATGTAATCTTGCCCGCAGTCCTCTGTCTTGTCAGGCTCACGGAGGTCTGGAGAAATTCAAGTGCAAAATTTGGTTAGAAATGAGCCGGAGACACTGTGGGCCGTTGTTATAGAATTTCAAACAATAAAATTATGCCTCAGAAAAGTTGTTTGCATCCGACAAAAAGACAACCAGAAGTGCTGTTTCCGTTTCTTTTTAAACAAAACTATTGCCAGACTTCTGTCTTGACTGTAGAAGAGAGGGGGGAACTTAGTAGCAACACTTCATAAACTCAACATGATCTTACTTTTGGACGACATCTTAAACCTTTTTAGTTACATGCTGCATGTCTGTGGGATTCCTCCTCTGTTGCTCTTTCCTTGTAGTTATGCTGTGACCTGAATCCACTTATTATTCTGACGACAAAAATTAAGCATAGAATTTTTTTTCCCAGTTTGTGTGCAATAAATCAAAAGATTATCTGCAAAAAAAACAAAACTTTGTATTGATGTGTTGACACCTGTAACCTTCGGATCAAGCGACTCTATTGCTGTTATAAAGAAGGACAGGGAAAGAGGACACCCCTTTTCCTGAATCCCTCTCCAAAATACATTTCTCAGATAATGCATTTGTTTAATTTGGAACAAATAAGGTCATTAGTTAAGTTTTAATACTTGTTAAAGAATGTTCTTGTGTTTGTTTGTAGGTGTCTAATTTTAATCAACTCCATTTGTTTCACATGTATCAAATTTAGTAGAAAATGTGCTCATTTATTAATTATTTTCACGGTTTATTAACTTTCGAGATCTTTAATCTGGAAGGTGAGGGGGGGGGTTCTTATCCAATTGAAGGGTGTGGAGTGGGAGTGGTCAGCCCTTTGAGGCTAAATTGTGATATTGGGCTATTCTATATGAATACAATTTACTTGAAAATCCTGAAGTGTAATTGCATATAGCTTAAAGGTTCAAGAGGTTTTAAAGATAAAATCCTTTGTCCTCCAAAGGCCTTTTCCCAGTAGTGTCATTCAGCAGGCTGTTCTACACTGTTCGTGGTATACATACAAAAAGTAGTGCCCGGTTATTCGTTTAAATCCCACAAAATCAACTTTTATGTAGTCCACGTAGTCGTGGACCGGGAACAAACTCCGCGTAGGGAGGAGGTCAGGGTGGATGAGTGGGGGGCCCAAAAACTCAGAACTGTTATGAAAAGTTACTCTGAAAGCCAGCAAGACGTGTAGATTTACGTTCGTTGCACGCATACGGCTTTTTCAAAACAAACTTGTCTTCACAGGAAACTACTGAGTTAGGTTTAGGCAACAAAAATACTTGGTTATGTTTAGGAAAAGACCGTCGTTTTGGGTTATAATATTAACGGATGTGCCGTAACTACAGTACGCAAGTTGCATGACGAATAAATCAACATTGACTTCTAGTTTCACACGGGGAACGAACGCGGGCCTCCTGGCAGAGCCATCGCTCTTTGTTGGATTTTTGTTGGGTTTTTCTCTAGATGATGTTTGAGGTCAAAGGGAAGCGTCACTACCTCTCGGGACTTCAATCGCTCTCTCAGTTGGCTGAAACATTTTCTCGTTGCTTGCCGTCTGTTCAGTTGTTATGATGATGGGACTGTTCAGATGTCAAAATCGAAACATCAACTCATCTGCAAGTCACGGGCCGAGAGAGATCGGAGGCCATAACTTAACAAAAAGCTGCTCTGTTGTAATGAGCGACTCCCTCACTTCCCAGCATCGCCCATAATTTAGCCTCCGTTATTTAGACTGAGAATAACCGCCGGCGTAATTCGTTCAGCTCGGTGGCAGGCAGCACAAATGCTTCTCATGCAAATGAGGTAAATGTGTACACGAAATTACAGCTTGTCATCCTTCATAACGCGGCGACGTGCCGGACGATTCGCAGAAGCGGTCGGACAGACAAGGCAGCAACGGGCGGAATAAGAAAAGAGCTGAATGAAAATCTCCACGAGGCAAAGATGATTTCTTACTCTCCGAGGCTGCCGTTTGATTGGATTACAGTACAAATGTGTTTTGCAGGGGATAAATCAAAATCCTGTTATCGCTGCCGAAAACAGAGACAAGGATTTGAGGAGCTGGACTCACCCCACAGAGAAATGTATCATCAATATGCACGTTCAAAATCTCATTCTCATACTATAGCACACAGTTGTTTTATTTTGTTGTCTATGGACGTGTACATGCCATCTAATGCATGGCAGAGGTCATCTGTTAGAAGCCCCGCCATAAAAAAAAAAGCCCAGGGGGCAAAGGGAGGAGGTGGGGGGGGAGAAAGCCGGCTAGGCGGAGGAAGAGGGGGGTGGAGGGGGAGGGCGGCAGCAGAGGAGGCGTCTGTTTTTTCTCAGGAACGAAGCTGCAGAGCGAAGTAGACGTGGAAAAGCCGGGGAATGGGAAAATGGTGCAGACGGCGGCGTGATCGCGCCTGAGCCGAGCTCCCAAACCCTGCACTCAGTTTGACTAGACTCAGCTCTGTTAAATTAAGTTTTATTCCTATCAGTTGTGTTCGGGTCGGCTACATCAGCTCTAGCGTTGTAACAGGGTTTTTTTGTTTTTTTTGGGGTCGGGGGCAAATTTCATGAATTAGCATGAGCTCTCAATTCTCTCTCAAAACTCTGTCAAGTGGTCGTCACATGAAGTGGTCAGTGGTCCCAACGAAAGTAAACATACGACTAATTGACATACACACACACATACGCTCAATTAAGCTTGATTGAGATAAAGTGATGTGTCGCGACTAAATGCAATGTAACTTTGTTAAATTGTCCACCGAAGCAAACTGCAGGATTGAACAGATCAAAGGTCGTTCTGGAAAATGTATGAAATCACACACTGGAGTAAAAAAAACTCCCCATGGCGACATTGGGTTCTGGTCTCTGTGCACATAGTGGTGTAGGGCTGCAACTATTATTTCCCTTATTTATCAATCTCCCAATCATTTCTCCTGATCAACAGTCAGAAACTAGTGAAAAATATTCAACACAATTTCCTTAAGTGTCTTTATATTTTTTTTGCTTTTTTGTTCCAACAACAGTCTAAAACCCAAAGATATTTAGTTAGCTGTCACATAATTCAAATATTCTCAAAGCAAAGATGCTGGAACCAATCACTGTTTGGCATTTTTGCTAGAAAATGTTATATTTCAATGATTGATCGCTAAAAATTGTTGCAGATTAATTTCTGTTGATCGATTAATAGATGGCTTAAAAATGCCGGCTTTGAAATGACGACGCCCCTCTTCCCGAGGGACTCTCCAAAACTTGAAGTCTAAATTTTAAGTTTTAGATTTATTAGTTAGTTAGTTTTTGTTTGTAAGTTATTACATTCCATGTGAGATTGAAATGACTCTGCTATACATCAAACATCAAAAATGTAACAAGACAGTTTTACATCATTGGTCAATTTGTTTTAGAAGATAAACCAGCTGATGTTTTTGAGTGAGGTCGTACAGACTACATTGATATACTGCGTGTGTATTAAGCATGTTTGTGTCATTAAAAATTAAAAGCTATAAGGAATTGTTGTCTTTCTGCCGAGTAAAAATACTGTGAATTTGCTACTTACGGTAAAGAACGAAAGGTTTTATTGTTCTACTCCCAATATCTTCACCAGCCTTCATTTTTAAAGCGTTTAGATTTCTACTTTTCTTCTGACAATAAAATGCGTTGTTTCAACCCTCTGTGGAGCTCTTGGGTTTGGTTTTCCCTCTCGAAAGATTTCAAGAATTACTTGAAAGATAATTGAAGAGTTTTCATGATCTGACAACTTGCCTGACATCGTTGCCTCTCGTGGTAGTCCAAGCAGGCCGAGACAAACACCTTACTTTGAGAGTATTTGACCCGGGTTTGATGTCAACACTGTCTCAGGGTCTGTCAGGGGAACCAAAGGGTCCACTGGCACCAGCAGGGCTTAGCCCAGATTGACCCCAAGCCTCTCATCTCTCTTTTCCCACAGGAGGACTGACCTGGGTAGCCACAAAGCACTCATGGTCAGATTTATGTCCCGGCCTCAGAATTAAACCCCACAATTCTCCAGTCATCTCTGTCTGAGGTGTAATTTAAAGTAGTAGTCATTATCTTTCAACATTTAGATCAATGGCAATAACGTTATCAGAGTAAAACATTCAGTTTAGATGTTTCTCTCAACTCCAAAGGGGCCAGAAATAATTTGTTAGAAATAAACAGGAAGTAGTTCAGTTGGAGTTAGGCACTATGACTGAGAAAGAAAAGTCTACGTGACCATATGTGATTGGTTCATGGAAAACAGGTTATCTTTTAGCTGAATATTAAAGCTAGTGCTCAAGTGTCTGTAGCTGCAGTTCCTCTGATGTTCACTAGAAAACTCAGGATGCACTGAAATGAATGACGTCACAATAGATCAAAGCAATTTTCTTCTTTTTTTTAAGTTGAGTTGTCAATTCCCAGGTTTAGTACACAAAACTAAAACATAGGGGACAGTCACAATGTTTGGAGCTGCACAACAGGCGGTTCCTCGCCAAGTAATGCACAATAATTCATATGTAACGCGCATAATCAATTTGTACGTAATCCACGTAATTGTGAGCGAGCGGGAAAGGGAGAAGAAGTGGGGTTGGGTGGGTGGGTCTAAAACCAGCAAACTTTCACCCAGGAGACCACTGCTTCTGTTGTGCGATGTGAGACATCTGCAGATGGATTTGCCCAAAGTACATTCTCTAATAGGAGGTTGGGAATTTTCAAATTTTTGAGTGATCTGGAACGCAGCTTTAGATCATAAACAGTTTAAATAACATCTCTTGACAATCACACCGATGCTGAAGTGTGCCACTCATTTGAGGGTCAAAACCAACTTTCAGAAATTACAAATTTTTGCTGTGACCATGAACATATAATCTGTGCACCTCCTGTAAGTGCTTTCTCATAAAGCAGGCCTATCTCAACGCCCCTAAATCCCTGACATGTCCATTCAGTAGCCTGGGGGTTCTATGCAAAATAAAGGCATTTTATCTGTAACGCATCCGCATTTTTTATTTTAACGGTTTTTGCTTTCATTTTCATAAACTTCCTCTCTCAGCCTCCTTCATACGGTGCAGTTGCAAAGCCCTTGTAACTCACTATTAATACTTATTTTGGCACACAGGTTTGAAGAAGGCGCCAAGAGGTGTGAAAAAAGTATCAGGGAATATCCAGCCGCTGCCGCCTCGCCCTGCGATGGCATCCCATGCTGATACTGTAAAGGTCACTCCATCAGCCGGCAACAGGATATGGTTATGATAAGCATCCAATCAGAGCTCACGCTGCTGTGATAAGCATCCAATCTGAGTCTGAGAGCTTGTCGCTGCATTCCTCAAGCTGATCTGACACTATCATGAGGCCTGATGCCGGCTGGGACACAGAGCTGCGGGGCTATTTTCAGCTCTTTACAGATAGGAGGGAATTTCAACACAGCTGAGACAAACTGCTGCTGCACTCGGAACGTGTTACCTGAACACTCGTTGATTTCCTGGTCAAAACTGACCTGTTTAAGACTGTTTAACTTGTTGAAAGTGATGATATTTCGCCACTGTCGGGGGGTAATGTGACATTGGTAAGAACGGAAGGTGATGCTAAGGCAAAATGTCTTTTCATTGCATGTTAAAACTCACTAAAACTGACACGTTGCAGGTTAAAGTTAGCAAATGACTAATTGAAAAAACACTTTGACTGCAAATGCTTGCAAATATGTTGATGCTTCCCACACTCAGTGTCTCTTTATAGATGTTTCTTCTGCACAATTGCTTTCTTATAGTTCAACAAGTTGTAAAATTAGAATCTCATCGTTACACTCATTTTATAGTCAGTCAATAATCAATAGTCTCCTCCCTGCTCACTGTTGATGCTTTGAAACACAACATTCTCACTTAATCTTACACCATGTTCATACTCATTTGTATAAAGAGAGGAACATGTGTTCACCCAATGATGTGCACTTTGGAGAATGTGGACACAACCAGGATATGTTTTTTTCTACATGAAACTAAATGTATGTGTGTGTGACACTTTTTATGTTTTCTAAATGCTAAAGCTACATTAATAGACCCTGAAACAGGATGCAGAGTGACCACCACATCACAGAGCAACATTAGCATTTAGTTTGTGTCCACCTGATGACTGTAAGGCCAATATTCACACTCCTTTTAGCTCCGGTTTGGTCTCCACCCCCTTCTGGGAAAAATATCTGGCTATTTAGCCGCTAGGTGCTGGGCAGCTAGTGTACAGTGAGTTTATCAGAGCTTATTTTGGCTAACAACGGCTGGGTAAAAAGACTGATGTGCTGAGACTCAACTATACAGTATAATACTTAATGATTGAGTTGAAAGAGCTAGAAAAGCTCAATAGAGCTACAACATTGGTCATTATTCTCTGAGTTTTTCACTGTCAGCGGCGGTTTTCTCTTATGTCATTTGATTGAACGTCAAAATAAATGTTGATTAATTCAGGTGTATCAGTGAGGATGAAGAATATTTGATTCAGGGTGTTGTTTGGAACATAAAGGCGGAGTGTGTACGATTTGGTGGCATCTGGCGATGAGGTTGCAGATTGCAACCAACTGAAACTTCTCCCGTGTGCCAAGCATGTAGGAGAACTTCGGTGGACGACGTAAAAATGTGGGTATTAGTCCAGTTTCCTCTCCAAGGTGTTGGGTGGTGTTAAAGGCCGAAGCTCTGTGCAGGCCAGCGAAGGTCTTCCACACCAAACTAGGAACAGAACTTTTCTTTATGAACCTGTACGTGCACGAGGGCATTATCATGTTGAAACAGGAACTGGCCAAACACAAACACAAGCACCCTAGTGTGTACATTAACATTGCATGTTGTAGCATGAACTAAGGGGCTCAAACCATAAAACAGCGACCCAGACCAAACAAGGCACGTGGACGCCGGACCACCTACCTCTGCCCATATAGTGCAGAAACCTTGAGGACAACATTACTTTACCATCATCCAACAATTACCATCTTTAATGATGTGTGGTTCTTCTTCCAAAAGAATCCTGTTAAAACACTGACTGACCTCTGCTGAAGATTAGGAGTCGAGACGATGCTCTACATATTGATCCCGTAAGCAGAACCAGGTGTAAAGGATCTGCTTGTCGGCCAAAGATTGATGCAGGACTTTGGAAACAGAACGAGCAGATCCTCCAGATTATCTCCGTGGTCGTGTGCGTCGTTAAAATACCCCGAGGCCCGTCTTTTGACGTCTCGAGCTCGCCGGTTTCTGAACCTGCCGCAGGTAACATCTGTCGGTGGACCGGACGCGTCTCCTCACAGCACCGTGGTTGAACACATTTTTAGCGTGGGTGGCCCCGACGGGGGGGGGGGGGGACGAAGCCCCTCACCCTGGTGTTTGACTTCGCTTCCTAGCTTCACCTCTCCCAGAGCTCCTTCCAGGTAAAACTAATGGCCGACTCCACATCTGTGGCCCATTCACCGTTTTTAATGAGCGGGAGAGAAAGGTGGAGAGAGCTGAGCATGAATGGACAAGCAGGGACTTTAACTAGCTGCCTCCGCCATTAAGAGCCTATGGGGCAATTATGTTACCGAGCACAATGACCTCAACACCGTTTCAAAGTGTTTCTATACACAACAGCGTCCACACAGCTCCATCTGATGCACTTCTTCATGCATGATATCATAGAATTAAAGATAAAGAAGTTGTCCAGCATGCATACTGTATAGAATGAATCTCTGCAAGAATGCTGACCTCTTGAAAATCCTTTTAAGTTGATTTTATTGAATTATCTTTATTTCAAATAAGCCAGATGAGAGAAAACTCCTAAAAAAAGATTCAAAGTTACAAAAAAGAGATTTGAAATTATACACGTACACAGAGCAACCCCCCCCCCCCCCACAAATATAACAGCTATCGCATGATAATGAAAGAGATTCTTTCTTAACACTTTTTAAAACAAATTAATTTTTTTATTTTTTAGTTTGAAAAAGTCACTCGATGAGGTCTACATGAGTTTTACACTGCAAAATCTCAAATCAGGACACCATGTTTTTATGCACCATTATTACATCAAATACTATCATTAAATGATTCACATTTCCCGTCTCACGTAATCTGGTATCTTCACAAGCTGTGGGATCTCCACTAGAATCCAAAATAACTCTTTTTTAAATTAAACAATGTTTGGTTGTGGAGCGGGAGTTTGAACAAGTGGACAAGATGATGACAATATCTTATACAGAGAATATACAGTCCATATTCTCCATAGAATATACAGTCCATATTCTCCATAGAATATACAGTCCATATTCTCCATAGAATATATAGTCCATATTCTCCATAGAATATATACAGTCCATATTCTCCATAGAATATATGGTCCAAATTCTCCATAGAATATACAGTCCATATTCTCTGTATGTTAAACACCATTTCCTACAGCTGTATAGCTGGGTTTTTTTGGTAAGAGCGACAAAACAGATAACAACAAACAAACTTAAAAGGTGTGTGATAACATGCAGCGTTGCATGTTGTTAGCGGTTAATTTTCAACCTTTTCAACGGTACTGCTCCTCTTCGTCCGCTTAGTTTACGGTCAACATTTTACATTTTTACCGTAGTAAACCACAACTAATCAAGATCACTACTATATTATATTAACATCGCTGTAGCTGTGAATTAGCAATGCGTATTAAGACTTTCGCAACATATTTCACAAGAATGAATTAAAATCACTTGATGGACATGTTTATCCAGAAAACCTTACAATACACATAAACATGCTTTGACCTTCAACTGTGGAAAATACTAATGATAAGTTCAGTCAATTTAAAATAAGATAAGATAAGATATTTTAAGATAAGATGAGATGTTAGAAGACAACACTGTCACGTTATCTGGGATTGTCCCTCTGGGTCTCCAGTTTTGGGAAAGTTTCCACGATGTCCTCGAGGTATTTTTTTTAGGATGACATTTTATGGATCATATTTTATTTTAAAATCTTATACCTTTTGTGATCCATAAGAGATGAAAACTAGTTGAGGGTGTTATTAGAGGCATGCATAAAGACTAAAAGACCAACCATAAATGAGTGGATTGACTTAGTTCACAACATAAACACAATGGAATTACATTTAAACTAAGAACTCAAATTTATACCTTTGATAAAAATTGGTCAAAATGGCTCACCCACATGTCAACAAAGTAGTAATATAAATGTGTGGGTATATTGTTATGCACCTGTGTATATTTATATGTAGATTGTGTAGTTTATTTAAGAGATGGATACTCCCCGTGTTGTTTATTTAAATTTCTTTCTTTTATCCTTTTTTGTTTTGTTTTTGTTTCAACAAAGTGTGTTTATGTGTATGTTTGGCACGTTCCACTTTTGTTTATCTGTGTTTAAAAGAAAAACTAGATTTAAAGAAACAAAAAACAAAGATAAGATACCATAATTTAAGATGGGATAATATAAGATAAAATGCTCTGGGGGAAATTAAATAACAGGGGTTCGTCTAGGAAGAACTTAACTGAAAATAGAAAACGAGAAACTAAAATACAAAAATTGAACAAAACAAATGCAAAAGTGAGATTACGCATGATAAATGGAACTTGAAGGGAGAAACAGTGTTCATTTGTAACAATAAACATGGTCTGCAAATGTGCATAAAAGCCCGTATGAGCTCATCAAAACTACATTACCTCCCTGACTTATGAACGTTGGCCGACATTGTTCCCTTGCAGGTTATAACACTTATTACTCACTCTGTAAAATATTCGGTGGAGTGCTGCAGCCTCTGTGGCGTTAAAATGCTTTTAGAGAAGTCGGTCCCTGAACCGTCTCCACCTCTAGATTTCTCAGGGTCAAACCTTTATGTCCATGTTTTGACTGTCAGCCTTTCTAAACCCTCTGGGGTCGTCTGACACAGAGCAGCCACCCTCTGTTAAATCTGCTGCTGTGAAATCATTAGAGCCCCGACCTGCCGGTGGTCCACGAGTCCAGAACACAGGACCTGGCTGTGTGTGTGTGTGTGTGTGTGTGCGCGCGTGTGTGTGTGTGTGTGTGCGTGTGTGTGTAGGGGGGATGCTTGGTTTGATGCTTTGTGTCCGGGGTAAGTATAAAGAGATCAACGTGGATACGTGAAGCATGTGATGCTGAATTACATGCTCTTCTGGTACTGAACTCTAAAGGGCTTCATGGTTCTTGGAGCTGCAACTTATTTTCTTCATTAACTATCTTTCACGATGTGTTTTAGACTTGAGGAAATAAAAGCGAACGCTTTTCACGTTCCTCTTCAAGTTCAAAGTTACATTCTTTTCTTGATGATGCAAAATAAAAAACACCCAAAGGATTTGAAACTTTGAAACAGAAAAAAAAAAACAAGCAAGCAAATACTCAGTTTTGAGACAAAATAACTGGAAAATGTTTTGTGTTTTTAAATGAATACTACCTTAATTTATTAATTGTTTGTCTAAATAAGCATTGAGGAATAATCTTATGATGCATTGTCTCAGCACTTATGATTTATGTTGACCTACATTGGAAGGCAAACTCCGCTTCACAAACAAAAAACCAACTCATTACTAAAGATGCAATAATCAGATTTTTTTCAGCCTTAATACCGATACCTGGCCTTTGGGCATCGGACGATACCGAGTATCGATCCAATACCAGTTTTCAAGTAATTAATAAGCTGTATGCCTCTCTGTGTGGGTGTAACTGGGATCTTTTTTTTATGTGTAAGGTAACATCAGGCCTTATTTAAACATTGCTTTCCTAACTGTGTAAAACAAAATGTAACAAATTAATAGATAAATTAACTAACTAACAAAATAATGATGTCCAATATTTGTTAGTATCATGTATATATTATCATATTAAGTATAGTTTCCTGTGTATCGTCTTGACATTGTAACAATCTTTGTATTAATAATACCATCAGTAGATTGTCAGAAAAACAACTTTTTTGATATCGATATCATTTTAAGTCACTTATGAGGCGAAAACATAAAAACATATATATATTTGGGTTCCTCAGATGTGAGGACTTGCATCCTACTATCTATCGACACAGTCAACGATAATGAAAATGTGTATTAATTGTAGTTCTATGTGATTAGGTTGACTTGTTTGCTTCATTGCTGCAATTAAATTTCCCTTTCAGTGAAGATGTGTGAAGTTTACTTCCTATGAGCTGCAGCAAGTGTCAAAAACCATCATGAGCACAACTGACATTCATTTATATTAAAAAAAAAAGTCCCCGATCATCACTGTTGAATATTGTGCCCGAACGACTTAACAAAAGAAAGAAGTTAAAAGGCTTGTTACGGAAAGTGCCGGAGTTTATGTCCGTTTACGTCCCTTCATCCCGTCACTGTCACCTCTCGGCTCCACATTCCAGCCGTCCCGCTCTTATCTTTATTGGCTGAGGACGGGCAGAATTGCAGCAGTTAGAGGACAGTTTCTGGAGCTCGGAGACGCAGATGTCCACGGAGACCAGAGACGACGACCACTTATCAATGGCCACATGACAGGAGGGAATGAAATATATATGAGGACAGAAGAAAAGCCGGCCCCGATAGGGTGGAGAATTTTCAGATAATGAGACTGGAAAGTGAGAGAATAACTGGGGGGAAAATAGCTGTAGTAAAAGTAAACGGTCTGGTAAAGCTCCCAGTTGACAAACAATAAACTGTCTCGTCTTTAGTCTCGAGTCGAGAGGAGTCACCTCAGTGCAAAGAAAAAACCTGTTATTCTTTTGGTACTCTGTGCATGGGACATTAAACATTAATCCAGCTCCTCCGCAAAGCGATTGACATCAACTTTAATTTTTATTAATAAAATGGCAAAAGGTTTTGTTCAGTCTTGTTATTTTGACCAACAGATACATACGACTCATAACTGACATCATATTACTGGGGTCAGGCACACAATACAGTCAATTAAGCTGATGATGGGATGTGAGATCACATTTCATCCATAAGCACACCTATGAAAAAACAGACACGGCTCAAAGATATTAGTTTGTCATTAGCTCAGAGACGACGTCGCTTAATTGATTGAGTGATTCGGGGTCTGTTCACCCAAATTACCCCAAAACACAAACAGATTTTCTTACTCATTTCTAGTGGCATCTTTATCCTGGTTTTTAAATATTTAAATGTATATCAATAAGTGGCAACAGCATTACATTTTAAAAAAAATAACTCTTAAGCAACATTTCCAGAAACGATGTCCGGTTAATCTGAATAATCCACAGAAGACAATCAACAGTTTATTTGGCGAAGAAAAAGATGCAAGAAGGAGCAAAATGCAAAATGTGTTTTTTGTTGTTGTTTGTGTGAACCGAGCCTTTAATCCTAATGATGAATTTCTAAAAGAGGACCCCGCTGAACATGTGGGCGGTGTGTACCTCGAAACTTCTTGAAATCAGGATCGAATGAGAATAAGCAGCAGTCGCTTTTCGGAGGATTTGATCTTGTTATCCCAATTTTTGATTAGATTTTCTCCAAAACCATGTTCTGTTAGCTTGATGAGATGAGATCTGACCTCAGTATGACCCTCGACCAGAATAGAGCAAGATGCGTATGAATCGAATATAAATGGACTTTTTTCTTAGCACCTCGTGTACTTTGTCTTCCTCTACTCGAGGAGGACAATGGGTTTCTTCTCCCAGCAGGCACCGGGCCTCTGAGGGACTCCCACACCGCCATGGCATGACACAGTTTGCCCCCATTTCCCAGAACGAGGAGGAGCTGCCATGTCTAATTGTACCCAGTGGGCTTAATTATCTTTGCGTGTCGGCGACCGGTGCACGCCAGAGGTGGATATATATATATGTATATATGTACTGTACGAGCCCCTGTCTGATAAACACTCGGGGGCCGAGCGTGCTCCGGAGCGTTTTCCGTGCTCAGCTTTGAATCAGGGGGAATATTTGTTTGGACATGTAGAGTTGAGGGTAAGCACTCTGAAGAGGAGGGAAGCAGTGTCTATTGAAAAATCTATATGATGACACAAACAATTATGAGGAGAATTCATAACACGGCCAAGATGGCTCCCTGTGACCTATTTTGGATGTTTCCCCTGGCAAAGGAAGGAGAGAGAGAGAGAGAGAGAGAGAGAGAGAGAGAGAGAGAGAGAGAGAGAGAGGACGATGACTGGAGTGTATAGGGGGTGAAAGCAAAATATGAAGAGACTATTACTGCTGCCCAGGTCTTTCAGCACCTCCAGCGATAGCAAGAAAAGGGAGAAAAGAGGAGAAGGAGGAGATCAAAAAGAGGAAAGGTTCTGGTTAAAGGTTTGGCGGAGAGTGAGTCACTGAGAGGCAGAAGTGGCGGAGAAAGTGATACAGAGAAAGAGTAAAGAGGGGGATGGGAGTATGACCAGGGTTGTATTTCATCTCTGCGTAGTGGACGTCTTAATCGACACTGTCAGGTTTTCTTTCAGGAGGCTGCATGGTGTTTTTCATGCTGACAGCGGAGTGGCGAACAGGACGGAGAGGAGGATGTGCCTTCATTCTGCTCATAAGCAACACCAGCTTGCATTCAAAAAAAAAAAAATATGTATGATTGTAATAATAATAATAATGCATGTCCTCCCTCGTGAAATTAAAACAAATGTTGCAATCACGTTGAAAAGCTTTTTGGATTGTATTGTGATTTTGTACACCTGAGTTCTGCATATTAAAAACAAATGCATTTAAATGAAGAGCTGTGGGGTTGCAGAGGTTTTAGGAACCAGGCCGGATACAGACACGTGCTATGAAGTCTGATAAACCCAAAAGGTATTGAAGCACCTCTGGGACACTCCATGTCCATTTATGGATGTTGTAGAAATACTGCATGTGGCCCACAGCACTTCAGGTCCTCTGTTGTTTATTATTCAGGATTTTGATTTTCAATAATTCGAGGAAAAGTTGAAATAAACCATCTGCATATAAACCAAGTTTTTCTGCTGGTTTTCTGTTGCCCTTCTCTTTTAAGTCGTGATTCATTCGGTTTTCATCTTTACTGGTCTTTTTCTTTGAATTGTCCCAAATCATTTCATGTGGTGCATGTCACTGTTTAGTCTGCTCCTCTCGTGAAGCACTTTATTTTGAAACCTGCTGCACAAATAAATGTGATTTATTAAAAAGGTTAACAAAATGACTCTGCTTTAAAAGATGTGAACTGAAGTAAAAGTCACGCAGTGTACATAAGTGTTCTTGGGAATGGCTTCCTTTCAGAGTGTTAAATTAATGATGCATTAAAGTGAGAGCAGCATTTTACTACAGCAATGCATTTTATGAGTAAGTCACATGTTTTGACCTCCAAAAAAAAAAAAAAACAGCTCATAACTCCAAGGAGAGTCAGAAATTCCATATTTCCCTCTGATTTATAGAATAAAATAAAAACAAGTGTAAAGTCAAACAACATATAATAACTTGAATTCCACTGTATCAAAAATGATTGAGCAAACTTATAGTAAAGCTTTAATTATAATATACTGGTCATATCAGAGACAGTATAGTGATAGCAGGAGATTAAAAAATATAAAATTGTATTATTTTAATATTTTTGTGGTTGAAATGTCTATGGGAATATGACCCAAAACAAATATGCTATCATATACTGAGGCCATGAAGACTATATGCAACTATCAGAATACTGTAAATATATTTTAAGAATATAAGAGAATACAATCGGAAAAAAAAAATAGTTTTTAAGTACTATGTGCGCATTTAGGGATACTATCTGACTCTTTCCGTGCAGTATTCTGTAAATCCGTGTACAACACGCGACATAACGCAGTGACTGATGGCTCTTTATTGTAACACGGGTGGAATATGCTGCAAACTGCCGCGCTGCATGTAAACAGTGAGCAGGCCAGGAGAGCTTTTATGGAATACATGTAACCCCGCTGCACGGTGACACCTCCTGATTTATGGCTGTATTTAGATAAGACGCGGCCCGTAAATGGTTTCCAAATAGCGTCAAGGTCATGTAATGTAATGGGATAATGTTTTTTAGGCGATAGAGACAGGATGATGTGTTTAGTGTGTAAGGAGCTGTGGGGAATTAATGCGGAGATAAAGCCGCTATTGCTGAGGTATGATGACAACAGGCCGGCGGACTGTGTCTGTCCAAAAAAGGCACCAAATAATTCATCAAACTGTTTCATTTACATTCCCAGAGCGCGCTGACACGCACCTCGTGTTATTGCTGGAAAAGGAGAGAACGATACGGTCGAAATTCAGCCCATTCACGCGCAAAACCGCCATTACGCGTTTAAGAAAATATGAAGGATTCTAGAAGATATTTAAAAAGGCAAGAGGGCCAATGAGCTGGAACGGAAAGACGCAAATAATCTAATATTTTCAGAGTAAATTTATGGCGTGAAGCAACACGTTGAAGTGGCATGGGACGGAGATTTGATTGGATACATTGAAATGTTATTTAATACAGAGACAATGTTGCCGTTATGTGTCCAATCTTCGAAATGTAATTCGCATTACCCCATTTAAAAAAGTGGACAATTCATCCATCGAAAAGTTGAGTAAAGGCGGGAGATCTCAACGTATGAGACTAATAAAGGATGTGGATTAAAATGGTTTCCATCGTCAGATTACACAGAGGCCTTTTTTAATTGTGTGCAACTACGAAATCAAACGGAATTCCAGATTCCCTGCTGTGTTCGATAGACCACAAATTGACAAATAAAAGAACACAAAGGAATTATTTTCACCACTGAATGACAAAAATCACACCCAATAAACATGCCCAGCCAAACATAGTGTGCGTAAATTATGTGCGTAAAACCTCTCCAACCCGTCGAACTGACAACAAACTCCTTTCTCCAAAACTTGAAGACAGTTAAACCACCTCTCCCCCCCCCCCTCTCTCATATGTGCACGTCTGCGTAGAAACCAAGTCCAACAACAAGCAGATATTTGCTGCTTGTGTATAGCCGTGAGATTATGGCACCATGGCGCATGTTATTGCAAACGTCTCTAGACTCTCCTCCCATCCTGGGCGCTTTCCTCTATTGGCTGCCTCCTCTCCACGCTGACATCCAAATCATATAAACCTGGGGGCCTCACACCTTCACCGGGGTCAAATTTCTTGGGCAAATCAGAGCAGCAGCCTCTCTTCGGGAAAACATCGCAAGAAAGAAAGACAAAGTGGAGCCCGGCACAATACATCGCCAAGATTTGTCCTCTGGAATTATAAACTTTTTTTTTCACGGCCTCTTTTCGCCTCCTCGGCTTGAGTCGCTTTCAGAATGACGACGATGTACAAGTTGGTGGCTCCGTGTGGCTTGACTCGTTAATGCATTGAAGGGAATACAGATTTAAGTGTTGAATGAGTTCTGTTGGCCGCCGATCCCCCAGCAGAGACCGTTTTGGGGCACTACCGGAGCGAGACCGAGGGCGACGGAAAACACGGAAACGAGCACATTTTGCATCCCGCTCGACATGAACCTCATCGGGGGCTACCAGCATCACCACCACCTGATGCACGAGCCCTTCCCGTTCGTCCAGCGGTGTCACCAGGATGCGCCGTACTTCCAGAGCTGGGTGGTGAACCACGGCGAGGTGCCGCCGGACTTCCAGATCCAGGCGCCGTACCCGGCCGCGGAGCACGGGGCGCCCGGAGCGACGCACGACGCCCGGCTGGAGGGGCTCCAGGCGGGGATGGGGAAGAGGCGGACGTCGGGGCCGAAGAAGGAGCGCCGGCGGACGGAGAGCATCAACACAGCCTTCGCCGAGCTCAGGGAGTGTATCCCCAACGTGCCCGCGGACACAAAACTGTCTAAAATTAAAACTTTACGCCTGGCGACCAGTTACATCGCCTACCTGATGGACGTCCTGGCCAAAGACACCGGGGAGACGGAGGGCTTTAAGGCCGAGATTAAGAAATTTGAAAACCGGGATCTGAAAAGGAAACGGGAGCCGGTAAGTAGAAACCTCCGGAACTTTCTTGTTCATCAAAATAACTGCAAACACCCCAAAAAACTGTTCAGTTGTTATAGTTTTACTTTCTTATTCATTGTTAAAAAAAGAAGAGCAGAAGAACTGGAGGCCTGGTTTGAAACGGAAACGTAATATTTTAAGGTGGAATTTAACGATACCCCAAAGTTTACCAACAAAAACCTAAATATAAAACATGAATTTAAGATTTACAGTTTTCCTTTTCTCAGCCGGATTATTATCTGGATAATATAATAATTTACAATGGAAATATTAGTGAAATATATTCTTAGCCAATAGATCCTTAATAGGACTGTGGTGTAAAATATAGCCTTTTATATTTAATGCTATTTTTTCTTTTTACATCTATGATCCGTAATAACAAGTCTCACAATGGAGTTTTGCCCACAACAGTCAACACTTCACC
>JACSYO010000527.1:1497500-1515000 GCA_016806645.1 Ophiodon elongatus
ATGTTCAACACGACTCAAAAGGGATTAAAGGTTTATTTCTGTGCGAAATGCTGATGGAAATGTACATTGGATGTGAAGTTATATTTAGTTCCGTAAATAAATGAATTATTTTAAGTCACTCCAGCTGTGGTGAAGTTGTTTTTTTTTTTTTTTTTTGTTCCTTTCTCGTTCATAACGATGTGTTTTTAATCACAAAGACGTTATTCACCTTAATGTCTTACTTTTTATTTTACATGTTTAAAGAAATAATTATAATCAATGTAAAAACAATAAAAATCACCTGGAAAAAAAAAATTCTGAAATTAATCAAGGATCACCACATAACTTCAAAAATAATTAACTAATTATAAATCATTTAATTTAGGTGTTCATTCTAATTTAATTCCAAGATTTTTTACTTCTTTTTAATCCCAGAACCCCGCTCGTTTCCTCACATTATTCCAGTCAGAATTCTACTTTATATGGTTTAATACAGAATTCTGAGAACATATTTAAATGCATAACTTTTACACATTTCTGATACTAAAGTAGAATATCAAATTAATGCTATAGTGCCATTTTCCAATGCCCCAGGTCACGTGGGTGGCCTACGATTCAGAAAATGTGCAACTTGTTCAGAAAAAAAACATGTTTTACATATCTAATAAATAAAAAAAACCTTAAATAATAAATTATCTAATACTTCTGTTAGTCATGTGTGCAAAATGGTATTGAACGGAAAAGTCCAGATATAATTGGCCTGAAGGCAACCTGCTGGTCTGATAAGACTCCAACACACTTTTATTTAGGTCTTTGACAAGTGTTAGCAATTATGTTTTTGTTTTTTTTTTTTAAAAGAAAAAAAAATAAATTTGGCTCAAAAATAGTTTTCTCCGCTGTGAAAAATGAGCATCTTACTACAAAAACAGTTGAAAGATGCTGCTGTTTTTATGTTCGACTCATTTTTCCCTCTAAAAGTCTCCAGGTGTGTTTAAAGCCCGCCTCTCCGCACAGCTGCCCTACATTTCACGTGAGGAACTACAGCGACACCTGGCGGTCGATTCCTGAAACACAGCAGGATTAAACTACATCCAACCTCGCTGCATTTTATAAAACTTTTTTTTATTATCTGCATTGGAATATGTATGTATCTTTACACAAAGTTTAAAAACAGCTGAAAACAATGTGTGACATGTTGAGCAATCTGTGAAAAGAACAAAGACAAAACTGTTGTGTCCGTCTGTACAATACATTTATTATCATCAGGAGCAATAAGCAGCCAAATTTAAATATGTTTTTTTTTTTTCTTCTAATACAACAATTACGTTAATGTGGCGTGGCCTATATGTTAATAAAGTTGGGTGTTATCTACATGACACTAACAAACCTACAAGCAAAACTGAAAATATAACAGACACTTAAAAAACAAAACAATAACAAAAAAACAAAAAAAAAAAAAAAAGAAACCTGTTGGTGGACAAACTTAAATACGATGCATGTCAGAGGCTGCAGAAAGAAAGCCCAAACTATGTCGCCACCACAGTGAAGGGAAACACAAATCTAATGGTGGAGTTGAAGAGCTGTAAGTTGTTCGTGGCCTGGCAGGTCCCAGCAGTGCTTTAAGAATAAACGTGGAGGATTTCAGCGCCGTAAAAATGTTTTAGGTTTAACTGGCTAAGGCCAAAGTGCTACTTTTGCCCATCAGGGCTTAAAATCATGGACACCCAAAATGAATAACCAACCAACCAATCATGACATTTCTTTTCTCATTCATTTCACTAACTAATTAAATTGGTTACTTAAATCCTCAAATCTTTCAGACAATAATCGCCAAAGTGCAGAGTCAGAGCGCTTCAATGTCAACATAGAAATATAGAAAAGAAGTGGAGATGGTCACAGACTCCTTCACGACGGGATTATTTCAACGGAGCATAAAAATGTAAAACACCATTTTTTTTTTTTTTTAAAGAGCTCATCAGCCGACTTCCCCTGACATTGTGATTTCAGACATGGAAGAAAGGCATCCACAAGTGTTTTTCGTTTAAATTACTCAAAAGATACACAAAAAAAACCATTGACTTCCATTTTTGCTTTACAGCTTCTTGAAACATGTAACGAAATAAATGAAGACTTGAGACGTTTGCCCACTATAAACACAGCTCTTAAATATTAAAATTATGCTAATAATTACTCTCACACCCCTATCACACACACACACACATACATACATTTCCCTTCAGGTGAAAAATTTAAATCATATTTTCACACAGACAACTTTATACAACTTAATGCTGAACTAAAGCGAAAAGGGAAAAAAAAAAATGAATTTAGCTACCGAAACCTGCAATGCAGAGAGAAAATCAATAAGTGCTTGTGTGTGTGTGTGTGTGTGTGTGCGCGCGTGTGTTCAAACATACATAAAACAATTAGCAAGGAGAAGAAGAGTGGGTCATAGCCGAATGCTACATCATTCACCACCATCGGTCTTCGAATGCACCGCGTCCAGCAGGAAAGGGGCGACTAAAAGAGTAAATATCAGGACTGAGATCAGCTTGCATTTCATTTGTTTTTAAACATTATTGAGAATGAAAGTTTTCTTGTGAATTCGGTGCCATTCAAACTGACGTGGAGCCCTGATATTCTGAACGTAACTTCAGTGAAGGCAACGCCCCCCCTTTCCAACAACTCATTCATTCACAATGAAAAAAAAAAAAAAAAAAAGAAAAAAAAAAAAAAAAAAGAAAGAAAAATCCCACTCTTCATCATTCAATTCCAAGCTTTCCTCAAAAAATGACTCCCAGTTACCGAAACGACTTCCCCCACTCTTAAGGCCGCTGTATCGTACATTGCATTCAACCAACTTACGAAAGATCAGACGCTGTTCTTTTGTACATATTGACAGTTTTACGACGTAAACCCCCACCTTGCGGAGTGAGTCCTGGTCCTCGGAAAGTCTTTAGAGACCGGGCTTTTGCGGAGGAGAGGAAGATGACCATAGAGACAACATGCGCAGAGACAGTTTGTTTTATGCGAGGGCAAAATGAGCGGACAAAAAGGGGAACTCATCCCACCCTGAAATCTCCTCCGTTTGCGTTAAACGCCCTCTGAGGACAACAAGAGTTTGTGATCTGGTCTTAAAGAGGAGTGGGACGGCGGCAGGGCTGCGGGAAGAGCTGGTTTTGGGTTGTTGGTGTCCAGGTTTTTGCAGAAAGCGGTGGGTTATTGTTGACTTTCGCTGTAGCTACTGTTCAGTCCAGCGGTTTGCCACCGCCGTCGCCTTTCTGGTCCAAGCGGCTCTTGCTGCTCTTCACCATGTAAATAAAGTAGGTCAGCGTCTCCTTCTCGTTCACCGGAATATTCCTGAAGTGACGACTCACGGTCTGCAGAGAGAGAGAGAGGAGGGAGAAAAAGTAGTTAAAATGTTCAACTAAAGCGGTTCTCACAATGTCGTACCTGAAGTTAATCCTCATTTAAAAAATAAATTAAAAAAAATCGAGCAACACGCGTCGCTTTCTGCTCGTTTCAAAATAAACTTCCACCTTTGACAGGAAGCTATTTAGTTTAGGTTTTTAGCAACGAACCGACTGAGTTGGTGTTTAGGGTTTAGGGATGAAATAACTTTCGGAGGTGATGGTTGCTTAAGTACGGAAGTCACATGACAAATAAATCAACGGTGACTTTTCGTATTCGGTCGTCATACTTCCTGGTTAATATGTGGATTACATACAATTTGCTTTTGTGGGATATTTCAGAATTGCAGTGCACTTCTTTTTCCTAGCTACGAACGCTGAACAAGATGCAGCCAAACTTTCGGTACTCGATACATTTAAATAAAAAGGCATTAACTGAAATAATCCAGTACCAAGTAGCATCGAAACGTCTCCAGTCAAACGACACCTGCATTCAATCCTTTCTCTACCCAGATCGAGAGAAAAAGACAATTTGTATGGTTTTGCTCGCGGCCATTCACTCAGCTACAACCCAGACAGTCTGGTGTGGGGAAGTCGAGGACCGAGCTGCCACCAAAGCATAAAAGTATGGATACACTACACAACTGATTAAAAATAAGTGCAGCGGCGTTGGCGTTTTATACATCTCAATGCTTCCACTCACACAACAGGTAGGGATCACTTTAAGGGGACTGGCGTCATCAGTTTTTCTAAACTTGTAAGCTCTGCTAGGAGACGTTTAATATGACCAAGTTGTACTTTTCTATGTTGAAGATTGCATAAAACTCTTAACTCCTCCCACAAATGCATCGAAAGTCTCCCTCCATCTCATCTCATCCCGGTTTACTGTAACCTTTAAAACAAATATCGTGTGCTAGATTTCTGTTTTTACTTTGACCACTTTTTAAAAAAAAAAATAACCCCTAACCAATGTGATCGGGGCGCGACAACTAAGAACTGCTGAAATCTTTGAAGATGGCAACAGATGGATATTTTCCCAGAGGGAGACACTTAATGCAGACTTACTACCGGTTGTTTTCTTCTCTTTGAGGCTGCTTTAGACCTCCAAACAAGCATTCGCAGCCTCTCGCTGGCGTCTCTGAACGGGGACAGCTGTAACTGGTTGTGGGCTGTTGACGGCTGCTTTATTAATGACATGGGAGGTTCATTAATAAGAGGGCCTGAACCCGACTAAAAGCCTGGGGAAGCATTCAACTTACAGCCCAGTTTCTTTCATTCATTCATTCATTCATTCATTCATTCATTCATTCATTCATTCCCACTGTTAGCGCCGCGGTCGAGTCCCATCTTGTAAAGAGGGCCGAGCCAGCTGCACGAGGTCCACCTGTCGATTCGTGCAAATTGGGTCCGATAATCTCTCCATGACCAATTACTGCGGGATAGGACCCGCGACACTACGTATATCACGGTAAATGAGTAACATGGAGCCGGTGGTTGAGAAGAAAGAGGCCGCGGCGCCTAATGAGGGCGGCCCGGCGGCCTTCAGCGCTACACAACATGACCCATGTGAGCCGGGTTATTCCAAAGGAATCCTTAAAAAGACGAGCTTCCTCCCCAGACGCTACTGAAAGAGTTGCGAAATTAAAATGTATTTTAAAAAAAAAGAAAAGAAATAGTGATGCTGACTAGAAGCATATTTTGTGTGCCAAGATGATATCAATTAGGGCGGTCCTCCACCAAAATAAATTATTGGACTAACAGTCACACGATTGCGTCGACTAAAACGATTAGTTGATTTTAAACCGACAGATCGGTAAAACTGAGTTTCTCCACGAAGAATTGTGCAAAAGAGCCATTTTAAAATCAGAGATATGCTCTTTACTTTCTTAGAAATGAGTCACTCAGCAGGAAAAAAAAGCATTAAGACTAATCGACTAACGAGACCGTAGTTGACGAAGTCGACGTGTACTCCAGTCGCCCGTCTCCAACGTAGAGTGTTTTATGAGGGTTATAAGTTTACAATCTAATTAAATAATAAAGTTCTGTTCTCTCTCTCTGCTGTCCACTTAATTTTTTTAGTGCCAGCTATTTTGTTATTGTCATCCATAGTAGTTATTTGCATAAAAGCAGTATTCAAATGATCAGGATATATAAAAAAAATACTTTATTTGATAAAAAAAAACAAAATCTTCGCATCAGTGGTGTTAATTATGTATTAAAAGCGGCTCAGAGCTTGTGTTAGAAAGTCAAACTGGTCATAATTCCTTCTCTAATATATATTCTATATTGCTGTGAAAACATCTTCTTCAAACTGTATTTATTCAAGTTTCTTTTTTTGAAGAATAAATTAAACACACTGTGATGATTGACTTTCCCCCAACACTCATTTTAATTGAGTAGAACTGTAATGCATCACAATGCAAGTCGATGCATCCTCCGTCAACATTAGCTAGCCGTCTGCCCGCCTTTAAGCAGGACTGCGCTACGGAGGGTCGTGCCAAGTGAAAAAACTGTCTCTCCTTCACTCACACTGAAGCCGGCGCATCTCTAATTAACACCAATAAAAACCGGTGAATGAAGCCGTAAACGAGCTGTGGCACATGGAGGTTTCCGTTGGTTTGCTTTTTACCTCTGCCAGCTGGGCCTTGTTGAGTCCGGGCCTGGTCTGCAGCTTGTAGTGTCGCTTGTAGCGTCTCAACGTGTTCACCTGCAGCTGGAAGAGGTCGACCTGAAAAACACACAACGGAGGACGCGGACAGTCAGGGAATTGTTGGGACTCAACCTCGGACACATTTTCTGTTACTTAAGACTCAGAGGTTTCTGCCTCTTTTACTGCTTTAAAAAAAAGAAGAAGAAGAACAAGGAGATGAATCCTTAATGATCTCTGTGGAGAAATTGGGTCATTGCAGCAATAAACAACATAAAAAAAAAGAAAGCACAACTGAGTACAGGATGAAAATGTTTCTCAAAAAGAGTAATGGTGGTTAACAACAAATCCACCATGACTTGGGGTGTTTTTTTTGTGTGTGTGTCCCCCCGCACCCCATCTCTCTCTATTGAACTTCGAGCCCATGTCTGCGTTGCGAGGAACATTTGAGCCCACATTACCTCAGGCACCTCCACGTCGTGATCCGGGGACTCTCCGCCGTCGTCACTGGTCTTCCTCTTCCTCTTGTTGCGGACGCTCTGGATGAAGTTCTTATGGAAGTCGCAGATATAGAGGTGTCTCACCTAGAAGGACAAGAGTGAGTATTAAAAAGGAGCAGCCTGACACGTGCTAAAGCCTCAAACTGAAATGTGACCTGCTGTTAACGTGTGTTGATTCCTCTGGGCCACAGCACGCGATTTGTGACATGAATCCCGCCGTGCCTGTAAAAAAAACGGCCGGAAAAAACGGCAGAACACACGGAGCCCTCTGGTTATATTATTTGGGCACCAAATCTTAAAGCAGATAAAAAAAAAGGTCCTGGACATGACTATACAAAGCAGCAGCAACAACACATTCGTTAAGACATCCCTGCATGCGTAGGTGACACGGTGGTGTGCAACTCTTTGTATATTCAGCATCCTGTTGCTTTACAAACTCATCTGGTACAGGACACACAACAGCTTTCATGTGACAGGGACGTTACCCAGCACCTACGTTTGCTGTGTTTTTCTTTGTGGCGAGTCAATTAAAGACAAGTGTACTGAGGAGCATGAGCGCATAATACCAACTGATAAATAAAAAAACAAATATATTAAAGCTAGATTATGACACAGGGATTCAAACTTAGCGACGGTATTTTTAGTGCCTCCATTGTGTCGTTCCGAACCCATTTTTCCTGTTGAGAAGCGCGTAGTCGTCCAAAAGGGCCACCTGAGGACGACATTGGAAACGGGTTTACGCTCTGCACGCTGCAACATGATTAAATAAAAAAATAAACACAGAGGGCACCCCAAAGTGGCAGTGTATGTTGCAGCGCTGAAAACATTGGTCTGTCAACTGATTAGTCGACCAACGGAAAATATTAAAGAACCAATAAATCATTTTGAACATAAGAAAAGAAAGAAAAAACGGTTACCGGGTGCAGCTTCTCATACGACGCTCTGTATCATAAACGGTACATTTGAAGATGTCACTTTGGGCTCTAGGACACCGTGAGGGATGTCTTTCGCTGTTTTCTAACATTCGATTGATAAAATGAGACATGAAATCGGCAGAGCGATTATCAGTTCAGTGGCGCGTATTCCCAAACAGCTTTGCTACAGATCGACCACACAGGGAAGTTCAGGGGAGTCTCGTGTATAACCGCTGCGAACGCACAAAACGGGGCCTGAAAAAGGGCGTACACCCCATTTTCCCACGCAAACGTTGTGACCTATAAAAAACGAATTTGACAGGAGAATGCGCGCACCTGTACGGAAACTCTAAACTCATGCGTACGAACATTTAGAGACACGGGGGGAAACTGACGACGCAGAGGGTGAGGTGGTGAATTAAAGCCAGATTGTAAAAAAAGTACTTGCGAGAGGCATCGATACACAAATAATGACGCCTCTCACACATTTAATTTCACTTCATGTCACACGTTACTTTGTACTTACATATTGTCTTCATCACAAACAGTCAAACCAGCAGGATTGTTTGAGCTAGTTAGAACATTTCCAATTTTAAAAGACATAAAGCAACTCAAACCTCAAATCAAATTGGGCTTGCACCCCCCCCGGAGCAGAGGGCCGGACCAACACTCTTGGTCAGCTGATGAAATCACCATCAGCTGTAAGATGACCTAGAGTAGTGTTCAACAACTGCAGAACACAGCAGTAGTCGTCTATTACTGGGCAAATATCAAGTCTTTTTGGGGGGGGGGCAATATTGCTTCAGTGAACACGTCTTTATTGATTATTTCTGGTTTATTCCACAGTGACAGATGCAGTATACTGTACACAGACAAACTGTAAACAGCTATCCGGGTGCCAGTATCAGAGCTCACTGGAGCAGAGGAGTCACCATGGTGACAGTCACACACCTTCTCCAGTCACCTCACCTGGCAAATCGTCTCCACCTGCACATAAGGATTGTGTAAATTAGTGGAAAGTTGGGAAATATAGCCGGCGACAGCTCTCTCACAATCATCATCATCAGTCCGAATCATAAAGCCAGAAGAAAACATGAATTAAATAGAGTGTGTTCGCCCATTAAAACTTCCTTTTGTCTGTCTGTCAACATAAATACTCCCGTGTAAAGACCCCCTGATCAGCAGCCTCATGTCTATGCATCAACATTCATAAGCTGCTTTGCATTCACCATTTATGGTTGGATGCGGGCGTACAGAGGGCGGGATGTGAGGCGGAACCAGCTGCGCACTTTCACAGGTAAATTTAGGATTCATAAATAAAAAGTAAATAGCTCAATGGCTTTATACATTTGAATTATTATTTCTATGGCGTACGTGCGCAAACATTTAGTGTGGCACCTACGCAGTGTTTTATATAAATAAGCCCCCCCCCTCCCGGACTCGGAGCCCCCCCCATCCCCGGAGGATCTGGGGCCTGGTTGATGATCCAGCCTCGGGTTATTATGAGTCTTTGCAAGTTTCTCTCATCGTGTTCTGGCCAACAACAACAAAAATACGTTTGCTAGGCCGCAAATACGTTTCTCATTTAAATAAATAAACAACATACAAAAGGAGAGCAGTGAAAACTAAATGCAAGAACTACCATCGAGTGAAACTTGCAACTAAAGTCGTATTTCGACTAAATATGTCGGACGTGCTGTCGGTTTTGTGGCACTTTTGGTTACTTTTAATTGCACCAAGGTTTAAACTAAACAACACAGCTGGCTTCCCCCGGCAACAGCCATTTTAAGACGAGCAGCAGGAGGCGTGTTTTTGAGGGCGAACTGAGCTGCACATCGTCCAGGTGGATTCAGCTTACACAGAATAAAACACACACATCCCACCTGAACGGACACACACGACGGAGCCCTTTTGTTTACAGCTGACAGCTACACAACACATGGGGATTTAAGTGTCACACGTTTCCACTCACGCTTTTGTCGATGTCGAGCTTGAGCTTCTTCTGTGAGATGCTCTTCTGGATCCTCTTGCTGAAGGAGGCGTTGCCGGCCGAGCGGCCGCAGCGCTCCCCGTCCTCGATCAGGCAACAGCTCTGCCCGTAAAACGGCGGCGCCGGCGGCCCGTCGTGGCTGTCTTCCTCGGTGCTGAAGCCATTCATCCTGGACCGTCGTAGTGCGGGAAACCAATAAATAATAATAAATACAAAAAAACCTTTAAAAGATTTAAGTCGGGCGACCAGAATCCGCTGTTGCCCTTTTGTGAAAACACGACCCGGTAGCTAGCTAGCTGCTACGTCACTAGTGCGCGAGCTAAACGGCCGCCTTGTTTATTTTAGGACACCGGCGGTGGTTTGAAAACGGTTAAATACATATTCCCCCCCCCACCCCGCCGCCCCCCCGTGTTGGACCCGCACCGCGACGGTTAACGTCGGTTAGCTCGGGTGCTAGCAGGACCGCAAGGTGGCTGCCGCTAACGGACAAATTCCTATGGTAACGCCGTCAACCGTCGTTTCCCTCTCTCCCCCCCTCCCCGCTACTTTCCTCTCCTCCCCCCCTCCTAAGATTCACATATCACAAACGGTTCCCAAAAAGCGGTTCCCAAAATGCGACGACCGGCGGGGAGCGAACGAGACAACTTTCGGGGAAAAATAAACCATAGATTTTTTTTTTATCGCGGCACTCGTTCGGAACGGCTCGTACAATGGACGGGCTCCGTTTCCGTGGCGGAAGTTACCCGTCCGGGGGCGGCGATTGGCCGGTTCCCCTGCGAGGGGGCGGGCTTTAGCGTGCGATGTCTGCGATTCCATTGGCCGCGCGGGGAGTCCGTCTTTTTAGCGGTTCTTCCGGTTTGACAGTCGGCGTCATGTTTTCTACTACGAACAACAAGAGTTGAAGAGAAATGGTGGCGTCGCCGTCAGTTGAAGGGGCTTTTAAATACAGACCAGACGTGCAGATTTCATCAGATTTTGAAATGAATAAACTTTGAGGAATTTCAACGCGTCGTCTGCGTGATAAACTGAACGATGCACTAAACGTGCATGAATTAACAATAAATACACATTCACAAAGTGGAAAGCTGCGCAGTGAGGTCAACTCTTTGGGACTGGGAATGTAACAGAAACATTGTACACGTGTATGCGTTACAGTTAGTCGTTTACCACTTCAGAGACTCATGCATAACTTAAATTAATTGTTTTGTATTGTTGCTGCAGGTTATTGATCAGGACTCAACGTGCGTGTGATTCCAACGTCAACCGCACGGGGGAGACAAAGGTCCACAAATGATAGTATGTTTACACCATACAGCAGCCTGTCAGTCAAACGTTTGAGCGCTTTGTGTTTCAACATTTTTGTATTGTAAGCTAAGATTTAAAGGAGAATTCCTATGAATTAGAATTAGAATTTAGAGTAAATGCCCTCATCTTTGAGACTTCACATCCCCAGTTTAAAATGCATGTATTATTTAGTCTTCAGCTTAACTAAAAGGTTAGACGACCACATGCAACTGTTTACACATGCTGAGAAGTACTCTCCATGACAAGTATACAGACCTTCATTAGTAAAACCAGTCCAGTGCCCCTAATTGTAAGTATCCTGATATAAAGTTATTTTGGTAAAATATGGATTTTCTGATTGGATTAGGAGGAAGCGGTTCAGAGCCTTTACCAAAGTAAAACAATAGCATCAGAATTAACTTACACAAGTAAAAGTACATCAGTATCATCAATGAAATGTACTATGAAAAGTAAAATGGCTCATTATGCAGCAGAAAGGACTCTGTCAATGTCATATTGTTATACAAGACATAACATTATCGGATTATTATTTATAATTCTTCAATTCATGCAACATTTAAAGGTTGCAGTAGGTAGTGGAGTTCATTTTACTTTAAGCAGTTTGACCCATAACATTGTGTTGTGTTTTTTTAAACACATCAAAGGTGTTATATGAAAACATAATCTGCAAAGTATAGTAGCTATGTCAATTGGTTCTAAAATTACTGATGCATTAATGTGTATGTTGCAGCACTGATGTAGATGTTTATGGTTGTGCTAATTTGAACTCCTTTATAAACTCTTGGCTAGTCTGATCCGCAGCATATTGCATCATATTATACAGAATCCTCATGTGTTTGTAGCGTCGCTGTCCTGGAGAACCATGCATCTCTAAAAAGTCAACTTATCATGAGCTCAGAAAAACTGCCCTGTTTTCAGTGGCGATGCATTTTAAATAGGAGAGTTGTCTCAAAATGTAAAAGTAGCACTTCATCCTTCAGTTTACCAGAAACATTCAAAATCAGTTAGTGAAGTACTAATTCTCAAGTACTTCGAATTAGTACTTAAGTAGGCCACAGTACTCGAGTTAATGTACTCTATATGTACTCTAATGAGCTCTACCTATTGTCACTAGATGTTATTCGATATGGTGGGGTTTTCTCTAGTTTCAATCTTTGTATGATTGAAATAAAAATAATTAACGGTAGTTCTTATTTGTCATGCAATCAAATGTAACAAATAACTTTTGTGATGCTTTTAGTTCTTTTTTTTTAGAGCCTGTGTCACCATGTCAGCGAGGCACAAAACGAAAACGAACTCCTGACACTATGACATGATTCTGGATGTGAATGGTGACGATAGAGCTTGTTTTCTTCAACAATAAAATTGAGTTTATCATAAAGTTGCAAAGCTGTACCACCGGCCTAATCCAAATCGTAACGCTGCAGCATATAACGGTATTTTACCTGACCTCGACCCCTTTGGGATGAACGCCAGACCTTCATCGTCCAACACCCAGCGTCCAGCCTCACTCCTCCACTAATCCCTGCAGCCGGGCTCCAAAATCTTGTGAAAAGCCTGAAACCATGAAGAGTGGCGGCTGTTCCAGCAGAGTGGACGAGCCACATTATGAGTTAATTTGGGGAAGCAGCCAGTCAGCAAATCCAGCCAGCGAGGGAAAGCTTTAAAAGCCCACTTAAATGTGAAGCCGTCCGTATTACGCGGGTTTACTAATGATGCTCTTTGTTTGTTGTCATTCGTCTAATGTGATATTTGCTCTCGTGTGCAAACTCTCTGCCTCATCGTGCTCGCCTAATAGCTCAGAGAGGACGAGGAGAGAGGGAGCGATGGAGAGAAAATACTAAAAAAGGAGTAGAGACAATTGGATTACCTTTTTTTGTTGGTAATGGTGCTGGGCTCAATAAAGACTCTTTAATGGGTATCTTTGACAGGAGACTGTGGAAACGTGATAGCCCGGTGCCTCTCCTCACCCATGTATGGCCCATGAGTGGAGGGGAATACTGATTGTGTGCTGACTGATTGACTTTAAAAGTGGCAGAGGATGGAGCGCCGAAACATTAACAGGTTTTTCACTTTGCAATTTAGAGGTTTATATCATCAGGGAAATGCCTCTAAGAGGCAATAACATGTAAAGTGGTCTCTCAATGTATTCAAAGTTGTCTCTCTCTGTGTGTTTCTCTCTCTCTCTCTCTCTCTCTCTCTCTCTCTCTCTCTCTCTCTCTCTCTCTCTCTCTCTCTCTCTCTCTCTCTCTCTCTCTCTCTCTCTGAGCTGGTGTGATAAGTTGAGCGTTATATGACATCCCATGAGACTCAAGGAAATGGGCCACGCTGAAAAGCAATATTACTCCAGCCATGAATAAATCACTGCTGGCTAAAAGCTATCGCAGCTTGTGTGTTGTCAGATGAAATGATTATGAGATTAACATTTAGTAAAAGTGTGTTTTAGCGCCATCAGTCACAGGGATGATTAAAGTCATAAAAAACAAAAAAAAACAGAGGAGGTGACAAGGGAGGCAAATCAGAGGGCTCTGGGCAGGGAAAGTTCCCGTGGAGGGAACGATTATGGCTTGAATGAGCAGCCTGGCCTTGAGGGTAAAACCCAACCCAGTGTTACCAACTCTTTTCCAAAGATAGTGGCGACAGCAGCACCAGCTCCAAAAGTCAAAATAATTTAATTTGGGCCAAAACGAAATGATTGGATTACGGTCCTGCAACAGCCACAGATTTGTGTGCAGTGGGAAGTAGTTATATCTTTTAAATGCAGAGTGCACTGGAGATGTGTCGCTGAAGATTTGAGCCGTTTTGGATGGTAAAACTTGGGCCCAGCGTCACGCCCCGTTCTATGAAACCAGACTATATGAGAGGACTTGGCCAACATAGACTGGAAGCAAAAAGCTGGACGTAATCACCGCGATGTCCCCTATTGGTTTGTGGACTACGGTTGTGAAGCCATCTTTTTTTTATTTTTGCAACCAGAAGTGACACCACAGGGTGGAGCCAAGTACAACCGGATGCTGATTATTAAAACATTTTTAGGCGACCAAATTGTTACAATTAACTTTCATTGACTCAAAACACACTGTGAAAGGGTTAAAGTTGTAAGATGAAAGTACTGACAACTCCCACACCGGACAACACCTTGTAGCCCCACCCTAAAGCATACCCTGCTTTAGGGTCCATTTAGAGTCAAATGGACCCTCATTTACTAAATGAACATCATGCTGTATTGAAGAAGACTTGAAACTAGAGATTGAGACATAAACTCATGTTTACAATGTTTACTGAGGTAATAAATCAAGAGAGAAGTAGAGTCATTTTCTCATAGACTTCTAAACAATCAGACTTATTTTTGCTACAAGAGCAGTCACCCCCTGCTGGCCAGTAGAGAGAATGTAAGTTCAAGGCACTTCTGCCTTGGCTTCACCCCTTAGACCTGGAGGTTGCAGCCAGTGTAGGAAGCCTGGCCACACCAATGAGATATTTACCCGTGGCCTTTATTTAAAGACAAGTCATTAAAAGGTGCCTTCCTGCATGAAATTGTCTATTGAAGAAATTATCTTATCGTCATGGTCGCAGTTTGACGATTTATTCTAATGCAAGGATGAGTGAAAGGCAAGCGCTCTAATAAAGTTGTCTCAGGGAACCAGTCTGTTTACCTGTGTGAACCAGGTGATCTACTTTACACACCAGGCGACATGATGGCCACTAATTTAGTGACTAACGAAGCCCTCAGTCTTAACACTGCAAATCCCCCCAGTCACATGGTCCCCCACCCCATAGTTTTACATCGTCTTTAGCTGATGTGTTACAGCACTTTTTGAAAACCTCGGCCCCCTGAAAAAGCACCTGCTTCTCCAGCGGAGTAAATGTGACTGAAAGCCAATTATCCTGCCTGTCACAGAGGGGAATGGAAAATTTCCACCACTGTCTCATTTTCTGACACTCCGTGGAACGTGAAAGGACAAACAGGTCTGCTTTATGTGGGGGGACTTTTTTTCTAGATGGGGATCTGATAAGCTGTCTAAACACCATGACATGGGCTTCGGGAAAAAAAGAGAAAAGAAAAAAGACTGCGACACAATCTGAATCTGCTTTACCTCGGAGCGCAGGTCTGCTAAATCCGACAGATTGCATTCAGACTTGAAGAGCCACGTTGGCTGAAACATCAGACATGGAGAATCAGTTTGATCATCACACACGCATGAACTTGTACATTACTGAAAAAATATAATAATTTGACAAGATTTGGTCTTGATGCGTTTAATTAGAGTCTCTAAGCAGCCTATTTAGTTGATTAGTTAGCGGTAGATTGCAATAATCCTAAAATATTTAGTGACACCATATCGTCATAAACAAGGAAAACACACACACAGAAGAAAGAGAGAGAGACACCGAGTGAATACCTTGGTATAATAGTAATAATGATGATAATAATAAACATCCTTTGTGCTCTAACTCAGTTGTGAATGTTGCAAAGGTTCTGGAAAAGCACCTCCAATAATGCAAGAAGCATGCAGCGAAATATGGGCATGATGGATGAAAAGCGAAGACAAAAACTGCCAACGTTACAGGAAGTAACCATTTCTTGGCTCTCCAGGTCTAATCCATTACCTCAGCTATTCAACCAATGATGAAGACATCTGCTCTGACGGAGACAGACAGAGACGGAGAGACTGAGGAACAATAAATGTACTCCGAGGGTAAGACTGCAGGCGGTGAGGACAGACATTAAGCTGTCACAATTCATTTTGAAAACTACACATTTGTAGTTCAAAAGAGAGTGCTTTCTTTTCACAATAAATATAATAGAACTATATCTCATCCGTCTGCAATATCAGGGAAGATATTGCAGACGGGTGGAACAGAGTTGGATTGGGGTTCCGCCGATCGCCATGACAACGTCATTAACGAGACGTCCATGATCATTGTGATATTAAAGCCCGGAGCCGTTCACGGTCCAACAAGTCCTGAGATCTCGAAACGATCGAGTGAATAAAAGGAGAGCATACATACTTATTGCACCGTCATTATACAAATGTATGCTGCGACTGCTTCAATTGTGAGAACATCTTCCCAAACTCATTTTTCATATCTGATGCAATTCACAGGTAATTCAACACATTTATAAATTCATTTTGGCTATTTTGAGTTGTTCGGGAACCACTAGTCATTGGATTCAAACATCTTCTAATAGTTTTTCCAGCAGCCAGGCCTTCAGTATGAGTTGTAGGGCCTCAACAGGAAGCGATCATGCCTTGCCCGCCGGCTCCATCGCTCACACAGAAACACTGGGCCTGTATTGATTGGAATATAAAAATAAATAAAACCGAGAGCATCAATATTTGTCTGAGAACCTGCCTGAGCTCCTCCAACCTTTTTTTTTTGCAGCTCAGAGTGCTGTGCATTAAAATGTCGCGGCGCACCGGCCCCTGCTCTTAAATCAAACCAGCGACAAGGAAACACCAAATGACTTAATGATTGAATCCAGATTGATTTCTGTGTTTATGTTTGCAATTTTTCTGCTAAACGCACCAATGATGCACGAGAAAGTGTGCAAAAAGAAAAATCAGGGGCAATCTCGCCAAGCACGCCGACACTTTGACTTATTGCTTCCTGACCTTTCGTGGCATTTTGGAAAAGGGCAACTGTGCATGCAGACAGATGCTCCATCCATATATGCAAATTGATAATGTTAAGGCGACGGCAGCGGTGGGCCGTATCTGTGATTTAAATTGTTTGCTCTGCACCTTGGTAGTGCATCTCCGTGACACAAGTGCCACTGATATCTGAGTTATGGGGCCGTTTCCACGCCACTAAAACACACACACACACACTTCACCTTTTTATTGTCAAGACAAGTCGATTTTGTTTACATAACCTAATATCACAAATTTGCCTCAAGAGTCTTAACGTTCAAAAGTCTATCAGCATGGTCTCACATGTCAGAATGTAAAGCACTGACATTGAGCAAGTCCATTTCGTCCAGAATGACCCTTGACCTCAATTAACATTTAATGTTTTGGACAAGCAGACGTGAACGCAGTTTGTGCGTGTTCAGTAAACATCAGCGTATTTACATGCACACTAAAACCGGATGAATAACCAGATAATAAAAAGGTACTGAAGGTCGGTTCAAGCGTTCACATGTTTCACAACGGCCCATTTCCCCAATGACTTCGGGTCCCGTAAAACCTTTTGTGTGGAAGGTTAGTGTCTCTGAGGAGGTGAATGGGAAACATCCTATTAGAACCACAAGAGAAGGAGCATGCAGACACATTGTTTTAGTCAGAAAAAGTTATTTATTATATTTGCAAATTGTAAAATGAATGTTTTTTTCCTCCAGCACTGTTAGCCATGTGGTGTTTGGACGCTGTTCTTTGCATGCTATTCACATTAGCTTACTGATGAAGATAAACCAGAAGGACACCAGACAAAAGTGTAACTTAAAGTTAGATTGATGAGTATTCCAGGTTTGTGGAACAAGGCTTTTCACACTTTGATTTCAATGTGAGAAAACAACCTGAAATATGGTAATTTCTGCATTTATTCATTTACCTGTCGCTTTTTTCCCAAACAAAAAAACCTGCTACATCAATCTATACATCGAGGAGACAAGGTTGCATATAAACTGAATCCGGGGGAAGGCAACGATAGGTAGTTTAACCAAAGGCACATTAGCAATAAGTGTGCAAGTGCCCTCTCATCCGAATGCCAGATAAACTCTTTGGCAGTTGCATTGACATGTTATTTATGGT